>CM019714.1:21635675-21823175 GCA_009760885.1 Achatina immaculata
CAACATAGAACAAAGCCTTTATCAATAATACTCAACATAGAAGGAAGTCTTTATCAATAATACTCTTCATACAGGAAGTCTTTATCAATAATACTCAACATAGAAGGAAGCCTTTATCAATAATACTCAACATAGAAGGAAGCCTTTATCAATAATACACAACATAGAACAAAGCCTTTATCAATAATACTCAACATAGAAGGAAGCCTTTATCAATAATACTCAACGTGGAGGAAGTCTTTATCAATAATACTCTTCATACAGGAAGTCTTTATCAACAGTACTCAACATAGAGGAAGCCTTTATCAATAGTACTCAACATAGAGCTGACTTATTTGTCAGCACTTTCGTACTGCAGCTTACCCGTGTGTGAACATTGGTGAAAGTTGCAGACAAGGGAACTTTTACGTGCATTACAAAACATACATAAAACTTCTTACATATTACATCCTTCCCACTACCGTTAAACGTCACATGTTAGTTTTCCTGTTTTCGGCGAGTTTTTCAACCTAATCAAGGGATTTTATGCCTGCTAATTTGGTCTCTCTTAACAACGTCCTCTTTTGAGTTAAACATGGTCGACCTCTTTCTTCGGCCTGTTGTGCTCCACTTGATAGCTTGTTTTGTTGTTGTTTTTTTTTTGAGGGGGGGGGGGTTCCCCGCTGGTTTTTTCTCATCACGTGACCGACATATGTATACATAAAACTAAACAGAGAAAAATACTGGGAAAAGTGACAAATTTCGAGACACACTCGGTTTAAAGAAAAAAAAAAGAGAAAGAGAAAAATGTTAAACGGAAATAAAAAGGAAAATAAGAATGGCTATATGCACCTTCGCCACAGTGAGCAAAAAAAAAAATCCTTACCTGCAAAGAAATGACACAATAATTAAAGATGAAAAATATCGAGTACATTATAACCTTTTCTTTGGAAATGTATAGCCAATTGTGAAAAAAAATATGATATCTTGAATGTACGTATACATACAGGCAGACAAAGTATATATTATTATATTCCGTGGACATTACAAGCCTCGCGCGGAAGGCAGAGAAACACAAAATAAGCCGAAACTGGAAGGAAAATAATGAAAAGCCAGACAATTGAAAAAAATGTTGGCCTTATTTATAAAATTTTAATGAAAACTTTAACCCAATTTATCCAAGATATGGAACTGGAGATTGTGAATATAATAAATATATAACGAAGGGAGATGTTGGAAGGTGATGATGGAAGGTGATGATGAAGGGAGATGTTGGAAGGTGATGATGGAGGGAGATGTTGGAAGATGATGATGGAGGGAGATGTTGGAAGATGATGATGGAGGGAGATGTTGGAAGATGATGATGGATGGAGATGTTGGAAGATGATGATGAAGGGAGATATTGGAAGATGATGATGGAGGGAGATGTTGGAAGATGATGATGGAGGGAGATGTTGGAAGATGATGATGAAGGGAGATATTGGAAGATGATGATGGAAGGAGATGTTGGAAGATGATGATGGATGGAGATGTTGGAAGATGATGATGAAGGGAGATATTGGAAGATGATGATAGAGGGAGATGTTGGAAGATGATGATGAAGGGAGATATTGGAAGATGATGATGGAGGGAGATGTTGGAAGATGATGATGGAGGGAGATGTTGGAAGATGATAATGAAGGGCGATGTTGGAAGGAAACGAGCAAGGACTGCACTAAAACATGGACATGAATAAATAAGTTTGGATCGATAGAAGCTGGAGATGTTCTACGATCAACCTTTCCTGCAGAGATGGCAGGAGATGATGACAATGATTTAATTTCGAAATGGCTGGAAGGAAAGGAATAGAACATCTCTGGGGGGAAAAATAAAGACATAATCTACTAAATTTCATGTCTACATTTTTTTCAAAATATCATTTTCAAGATCAACATATTTTGAAAATGTTATGTTTAAAGTTATAAACTCCTTATAAAGTAAACCCTCCTAACTACTTCTTTTTTTATAACAGCACTTAAAAAAAATTAGAAAGGTTCAAAACATTATTTAGCTGACAGGCGAGTTAGACATCTCGTCTTGTCCTAGCCAGAGATGACATAATGGCTTCTCATAATACTGAGACTGAAGTAAAGAGCATTTGTAGACCCCAATGTGCTAAAATATATGCACTCCTCTCTCTTCTTCTACTGTAGTTCTTCCTGTACACTGTTCTCACGATTACTTCTTCATAAATGGCTAAATCTTATCTGCCTCTGCCGGATTCTATTTTTAGACATCTGCCCATCTTTCAGACTTCGATCCTATCAAACAAGATTTAGCAAGGTCCTCGAAGGCTTGTTAACTGCTGTGAGTTAGCTTTAGCTGCCAAAAATATCCAGAGAATTAATTCAGTTTTCATCGCTGGAGAGGTAGTTACGACAATGTTTACATGTTGCTACAGATTTTGCGCACATATCGGACTCCGTAGCTCTCTAATAAAGAATCACGGCCGGTACCTTCGCGTCCTGCATTGCTTGGAATGCCTCTCCGCCATTTCTCTGCAGAAGACTTTTTTTTTTAAACATTGAGCAATCCTTGTAATCTCATCATGTTCAACTCTAGAACCGGCAAATATAATCATTTTCTACGCTTTTAAAGCTACGGCCTTCATTATATCACAGAATGAGTTTAGGGGTTCGGGGTGTGGGTTATTTGGGTGCGTGCAGAATATCCGTACTGCTTCAGCTGAACATTGCCTGAACGTTACATGTTGTACTGAGTATAAGTTAATAACATGTTACAGAATTTAAGCAGTAATTACTAGACCGGCTCGTTGTTTGTTCAGGCATAACTTTCCCAAATTATTGATGATGTTCTAGAGAGGAATCGCAATTTTGTTCTAGAAAAATAATAATAAATTCTAGTGTATTTTCATTTCTCCTCCCGTCATTTATAGCTGGTTACAGCTTGGTATAAACAAAACTATTTATCTCCGTGAAAGAACGGTACGTAAATTAGGGGGTTTTGTCCAAACGCAGAGTGGAGCCAATAAAGCAGAAAAAAAGATGCGAAAGTTCTGTAACAGATACATCTGCATTGAGAACAACAGTGATCCCTGTCCCGTTTACCTGGCTAAAACTGTTACGTGATGCACAGAGATACGGGACGGGTTTTGGTTCGACAAGCCAAGCGCCGCTAACCAGCTACGGGTCGCCTGCCGCTGTTACGTGATGCACAAACATAGATACGGGACGGGGTTTGGTTCGACAAGCCAAGCACCGCTAACCAGCTACAGGTCGCCTGCCGCTGTTTCGTGCTGTATCTTCACCCTTTTCTATAATTTTAACAGTATTCAAACGTCCCTTATTCAATTGTTGTTGTAACACTTCGTGCATTTAATCGTCCTGGAATGATTATATCACCCTGTCTGTATGCCTGACTTGTTGTTTGTGTATCTGTCTGACCATCTGAAAGCTGAATGTTTGTCTGCCTCTGTACCTCTTTCACCCTGTATGTGTATGTGTGGCTAGTAGATGGATGGACGCTCCCGCGAGACACACAGCAACAGACCATATAATTCACTCCCCGATATTTAAATATTTGCTTTGTCCCGCAGTTCTCCAGAGTGGCGCCCCCTGAGGAAGTCTAGCGTCCCAAACACCGGAAGATAAACATGGTGTCACCGACAGAAACTCTCCAATATGGCCACTGAACATTTACATTATCTGGTATTTCTACACGCGGACCAAGGGCGCTGATTTATGCGTGTTATTGATCCCCTGTAGCTATTGTTGATGTTAATTTTTCTCTATGCGCAAGTTATTGCTGTCATCAAAAAATAGAAGTATTATTTCTTTTTTTGTTACTGTTACTGCATCCTTTGCCACGGCCACATTTCGTGTTTCAAATTACTATTAACTTTATATGTTAACATTACGGCATTTAACGAACAAAGGCCCGTGAGATGTGCAGTGATACCGGTCAGTTATGGGTGAGTGGGAAGAAAGACAGGTTGACAAGTTGATGGTTGGTTAGCGGGTTGCTGCAGAAACCAGTAGACAAATGTAACAGATGAGAGCAGCTGGAAATATAAAAAGTAGTAGAAGAAAAAGTCGATGAAGGTAAAATAACATTTTTTTTTCTTTTATCGCCATCGATTTTTCTTCTACTACTTTTTTTTGCCAACCTCTTCGTGGTGTGCTTGTGTTTTAAATACTTTGTTCAACTAGCCGTGTACACTTGTACATCTGTACACATTTTATTATTGTTTTCTATTTATTGTGTACTATCCATAATCTTGGGTACCAGAGAAAATCTGAGAAGGAAAGGCAGCGAGGAAAGGAACTGGCCTACCCTACCTCATACGCTGATGGCCCAGCATAATGAGGTCTCTAACGCTTCATCCCCTGCGGCATTTCCTATGGGACAATCTTTATTTACTTCTATCTACAATCTCGGTGCACTGACGAGCAAATGCTTTATCTTTGTCTTATATTCATCTGTTTTTTCTTGCAACTGAGGCTTTAGTAAATGGGTTGTGTTTTATTCTGAATCTGCGATGTCTGTCTACGTCTGTGTGCGAATATCATGTTTATGTAATGTCTGTCTACGTCTGTGTGCGTATATCATGTTTATGTAATGTCTGTTTACGTTTGTGTGTGCATATCATGTTTATGTAATGTCTGTCTACGTCTGTGTGCGAATATAATGTTTACGTAATGTCTGTTTACGTTTGTGTGTATATCACGTTTATGTAATGTCTGTTTACGTCTGCGTGAGTATATCATGTTTATATAACGTCAGTTTACGTTTGTGTATGTCACGTTTATGTAATGTGTGTCTACGTAGAAGATATGTTGTATGTGACGAAATATCACGTTTATTTAATGTTTGTCTACGCCTGTATGCTTATATCATATTTATGTAACGTATTTCTAGGTCTGTGACCGTATATCATATTTATGTAATATATGTCTATGTCTGTGTGCGTATATCATGTTTAAGTAATATTTGTCTACGTCTATTTCCGTGCAGCATGTCTGTGTTGTTGTCTGTCTTACATCTGTGCGCGAATATCATGTTTATGTAATGGCTCGTATGCTTAAATCTGTGCGCGTATATCATGTTTATGTAATTGCTCGTATGCTTAAATCTGTGCCCGTATATCATGTTTATGTAATTGCTCGTATGCTTAAATCTGTGCGCGTATATCATGTTTATGTAATTGCTCGTATGCTTAAATCTGTGCCCGTATATCATGTTTATGAAGGGACTGCCTACGTCTGCGGCTACATCTCATGTTCATCTGCCTATTGTAACCGTGAACTCAGGGAAGATAATACATGGCTAACTATTCAAGTGCCCAGACATAGCTTCTGTTTAGTTTTAGTGAAACTAGAACGTGACATTTTCCCCCGAAGAAACCTTCCAATTAATTCGAAAGTCTAGGATCTGTCCCACAACAGAGTTATTTCCCAAGAAGACTAGTTTCTCAACTCCCAACATTCGCCTCTTCTGCACAGTTTTAAACATAACTAAGTTACGGAATCTGGCAGACTTAGCTGTTTCTTTCCATCGTGAGACTGTCCCAAGCGTGACAGAACGCAGTGTCTTAATATGTTTTTCTTAGAAAAGAAGAAAGACACTATTGATGTTTCATGACCAGCATTATGTTAGACAAAGTTAATGAAGCAAAATGTGAACAACAGAAATGTACTCAGAATAGATAGTAAGTTAGTGGAGGAAGTCAGCGAATTTGTATATCTTGGCAGTAGAGTAGTAGAAAATGGAGATAGCATAGAGGACATCAACAGCAGACTTACTAGAGCAAAGCAGATTTTTGCAGTGCTGCAGACTATATGGAAATCTAAAAAAAACTAAGCGTAAATACGAAAATCAGGATATTTAAGAGTAATGTTCTAAGTGTACTACTCTATGGAAGTGAATGCTGGAAAATCACCAAAACCATAGAAAACAAGTTGAATTCTTTCCAAGCAAAATGTTTACGAAGAATTAGAAAAATATTTTGGCCAAACATCGTAAGAAATAACATCTTGTTGGCAGAAATGGAGATGAAGCCACTGACAGCAGTTATTGAGGAAAGACGCTGGCTATGGTTGGGACATGTGCTTCGAATGACTGACAACTCACTACCAAAAATAGCACTAAGATGGACACCACAGGAGAACAGAAGTAAGGGTAGACCAAAAGAGACATGGAGACGAACAACAGAAAGGATGTTGAGCAATAGAGGGCTCACCTGGGCAAGAGCAGAAAAAAAAGGCAAAGAACAGGCATTTGTGGAAAACCCCTGCGGAAGACACATGTGCCCTGGGCACTTAAGGTTCAGAGAGAGAGAGAGAGAGAGAGAGAGATTATGTTTTAATTTCCTTGAAATCAGTGACATTGTCCAGTTAGCGAGACTTTCTATAGAGCTCACATTATGAGTCACTTTCCAAAAAGTTACATAAATTCTCTGATAGACTTTTCCCTTATGTCTAATAATGCGCATTCTGCTAACGTTTTCTTTCTCAAACGGTCTCACAAAGATGTAAAAGTTTTCTGCTTAAAAAAATTCATACGCCCACACAGACAACCGTATAATAAACACATACTTCATTTGTTGCAGTCTCTGTTCTCGAAGTGGGACGGGCTATGGTAATGTTACATCTGAGCCCGAAATCAGAGCCTTTTGATCTCTGATCATACCTTGCCATATATGGCTGGAGGAAGTTTCATGTTACCTATTAGCACATCATGTGGGATGGTCAGGATCTAAACGCATCATTCTGATTGGCCAGTCTCTGACGAGACGGGCTAGAACTCGAGCAGGGAAAGGAAACTAATAAAAGCGGCGTAGTTAGATTCAAACCGGAAGCTGAAGAAGAAGCATAGCACACGAAACCTGAGAATTTTAAGAGAAGTTAATGACAACCTCTCCCAGGGAGATAGTCTGCTGGTGTCATCTCTCAGACCTGAAAGTCAGTGTGTACTTGCTGTGATTTACAATTTTTCCTTTGCTAATTAAACGCAAGAACCAAACTTAGGCGTTTACAAACGTAAAGACTGTCCTGCTACATGTTTCGGAGACATGGGTTATGACTAAGACAATACAACAGAGGATACAAACATTCATGAACTACTACTTGAGGAGGATTTTAAACATTTAAATTCGCAGATGGCAAGATTCTTCAGCTGCCATGCGTGCGGTGAAGCTCCTCCCGGCCAATGAAGAAAAATGCGATTGGGGTTGCCATGCGGCACTGCCACGGAAAAGGTGATGGAAAGGATTAAGTGAGGTACCCAGTAGTCTCGAGGTCAGGGCTACTCATATCAAGGCACTTCTGCTCTAGAGGCCGGCCATGTCCTACATACACCCATACTGGCTCAAACGCTTAACCGGCTTAACTCAGTGGTAAAACTACGACTCTGCTGAAGAGATTATTCGGCTGCCGAGCGTGGGGTGAAATTCCTTCCGGCCAACGAAGAAAAATGCGATTAGGATTGCCGCGCGGCGTCGCTGTGAAAAAGGTGATGGAAAGGATTAAGTGAAGTTTAATCGGTATGGCCAGTAGACTTGCGGTGAGGGCTACTCATACCACGGCACCTCTGTTCTATAAGCTGGCCACGTCCCATAATGGGGCAATGCGCCTAAACCGGCTTAACCCAGAAGTGAAACTTGATGGCTACGCATGTCACTGTATCTCTGCTCTAGAGGCCGGTCACGTCCTATATACACCCATACTGGGATAATACGCCTAAACCCGCTTAACCCAGGGATGAAACTTACTAGTGGCGAGGAATCGTCCTCCTGGGCAAAAGCTCCGTCCTGGTCACAACTAGGAAGGGTAGCGGCCACGACCACAAAATAAAGAAGTCGGAGACACTTGACCAATTCAGTCTAGATAGGCAACCACCTCTCACCCGGCGGGGATATATTATTTCGAAATCACTTTGAGGTTTTACGGTGAGAAAGTCCAACTCTGGACTAGATGGGCAACCACCTCTCACCCAGCGGGGATATATTCATATCCAAACCACGTGAGGTTTTCCGGTGAGAACGTCCAACTCTAGACTAAACTGGTGCAACGAAAACCACATTGTCACTCAATCCCGCTTCTGTGACACACCGAGAATATAGGTCCATGCCCCGCGATGCTCCGAATCTCCATCCTAAATGAGACTATCGCGAGAACCATAGGAGTAAATTCAGTAGGATCACGGGGCGATCTTGGTGGTGGAAGCGAACGAAGCAGAAGAAGAAGAAACATTTAAATGGTAAGACAAGATCAAGAACGAGGATGTCTGGGAAATGGCATAACAAGAACCTATGAACTTAAAATTCATGTCTAGGAAATGGAGGTGGATTGGCCACACTCTCAGAAAACCCAACACCTGCATAGCAAGACAGGCATGACATTGAATCCTCAAGGAAACAGAAAACGAGGAAGACCTATACTTACTTAGAGAAGAGCAATTATGACAGTGCTCTGGAAGAGGATACACATGGAAGGAAGCAGAGAATAATTCCAAGAACATGGATGACTGGAGAGCTTTTATCTGTGGCCTATGCTCTCAAGGGAGTGAAAGGCGATGATGTCGATCTTTTCTCCCAACTGTACAAAATTTCTTAGAATTTATCACATTTTACTTATTTCGTTAAGCATTTTCTTTTTCTCCTTTCTTTGTCGCTTCATAAAGTAGTGTTTTCACTATAGGCCAGAAAGAATTAAGAGCTGTCAATCTTCCACCAGGCTATTGTCATCAGTGTCATCCTGATATAAAATGATACCCGTCTCTTCTTCATCATTATCATAATCATTATCATCATCTCTTGCCGGCTCCCCCTGGAAGGTTGGCTGCAATGAATCTCCACTCTGCTCTGTTTCTTGTCTTCTTAGAACACTCGGGCAAGCTTGTCCCTGTATATCTCTTGATGTTGTTCACCCATCTGTATCGCTGTCCTCTTGTTCTTTTCCCTTCGATCTTGCTTTCAAGAAAATCTTCAATATAATATTGTGCCTCTTGGCATGTCCAAAGTATCTTATTTTTCTTCGTTTTAATCATTTTCAATATTTCTCTTTTCACAGTTAATTTAGTACTTCGTTGTTCGTTTTCTTTTCTGTCCCTGGGATACGCCCTAATCTTCTGTATATCCAAGTTTCAAGGGCCTCGATTTTCTTTTCTCTTGTCTTATTCAAGATCCAGGCTTATGCATCATAAAGTAATATTGAATACATGTAGCATTTTATGATACGTAATCTCCGTTGCTGTGATATTTGTAAGGATCTTCCTTATTCTGAGGTGTTTTTTTGCCAAACTTTTTTAAAATTTCCGTTTCACATTTTCCATCCTCTGTTATCATGTGCTCGAAAGACCTGAAGCTTTTCACCTGTTCAAGCAATTCTCTATTTAATTTTTATATTTACTGCTGACTTTATTTCTTCTCTGCTGATGACCATGACATTTGTCTTTCTGATGTTTATTTCCAGTCCGTCCTTTTGACCTTCGTCGTTTATTCGTGTTATTATATTCTGTAGGTCTTTCTTGGATTCTCTGCCATCAGCACGGCGTCATCCGCATATCTTAGGTTATTGATTGCTCTTCCGTCAATGTTTAATCCAGGCATCATCTCAATAGTTTCTTTGAATGTCTTTTCACCTTCATACCCTAACTAAACGTGCAGCAACTCACGGCAGTGACATCAAACAAAAATCACTACGTGAACAGAAACAATTTTAACTGGATAAACATTAATTTTGTAGTAATTATATCTCGCACTTTGACTTACAAAACTCTTCCTATTTTCATGATATTCTTGTGATCACATTTTTCCCCCTTATTTGCAATACAAGCAAAGCCTACAACTCACTTGGCTTTCATCCAGCGTGAGCGATACACAAGAGTAGATTACTAGAACAAACTACAGACTACATCAACTACCGGCCCCTCATTTCTCAAAGTTATCCAGTTGAGGAGAAAAAGGTTGATGACACAAAGAGAAATACTGATGAGAATATCGTGGTAGATATAACAGTGAACATTTTGATGTGAAGTAAGCACATTTTTTAAAAATGGTAATGGGTAACGTTTCTTTTTTAAGACAGTAGACGAAGAATTGACTAAAGAAGAGAGAGAGAGAGAGAGAGAGAGAGAAAGAATTATACTGAATATAATTATTAGTAGCTCACCGAGCAGTCTATTGACTGTACTAGGATGTATCACAGATGTCATACAAGGCATCAAGTGTCTTGCTAACTGGCGCCACCTTATTCCTGTTTCCGATATAAACTTTATTTGTGACGTATAAACAGAGATGTTTCCTAGTTCTGTAAACAGCTCACATTTCATTTCTCACGACACAGTGATTCACTTCACAGTAATACAACATAATCACTGACATCACTGTTGTAAGTAATACAACATAATCACTGTTGTAAGTAATACAACATAATCACTGACATCACTGTTGTAAGTATTACAACATAATCACTGGCATCACTGTTGTAAGTATTACAACATAATCACTGGCATCACTGTTGTAAGTATTACAACATAATCACTGGCATCACTGTTGTAAGTAATACAACATAATCACTGGCATCACTGTTGTAAGTATTACAACATAATCACTGGCATCACTGTTGTAAGTATTACAACATAATCACTGGCATCACTGTTATAAGTCCTGTAAGTTCCGTCACCGTGTACACAGTAATTTCACACGAACGAATTGGAAATTACAGAGAGCGAGAGGCAAATTATAGCAATTAAATATTGATTAAATATGCAGCAGCAAAGATAAATAGTATAGATGAACCATGGGCAATGTTAAGAGATTCTATCACCAAACTGTTAAAGAGATAATATCATAGAAAAAAGAAGTCCCTAAAAATAAATGGATGACAGACGACATCTTAGGACTGATGGACAAGAGGAGGAGGAGTAAAAATAACGAGGAAAAATATAGCAAGATAAATAAAGAAATAAGACGCAAATGCAGAGAAGCAAAGGAAGTGTGGTTAAATGAACAGTGCAGACAAATAGAAGACTCTCATAATAAAGACAGCAAAAACATGCACAAACGAATTAGTGAACTCACAGGCAGGAAAACAAAATATACCACAGGATGCCTGAAATCAAAAGAAGGTAAAATGTTAATGGAAAAAGAAGACATTGTGGAAAGGTGGACAGAGTACATCGGTGAGCTATATGGAGGAGAAAAACCAGAATTAACATGAGATACTGAAAACTGTGATGGACCACCAAAACTTGAAGATGAAATCATCTTATCTTATATCTTATATCCTTCCCGTGCCGTTAGACGTCACATAGGGCTCGCAAAGTAGTTCGCCAATTTTTCCTGTCTTCGGCGAGTCTTTCAACCTCATCAAAGGATTTTATGCCTGTTAACTTAATATTGTATCCTCCAATTTGTATGCCTGGTTCTGTGATGATTGTTCTTAGAATATTCTCGCTGTACAGAGAAAAAAGGTCTGGAGATAGTACACATCCTTGTCGCACCCCTTGTTTTATAGGTTGATATTTTCTAGTTCTATTTTCAACTCGAACTAACAGTATATGAAATCATAGATGCCATCAAACACATGAAGAGAGGAAAAGCGACTGGGCATGATAATATAACAAATGAAGAAATAGAGGCGCTAGAGGAGAAAGGAATAGAAATAATAACCAAGTTACTGAATGACATTTACAACAGTGGTTATATTTCCAGTGACCTGCTTAAATCCACGTTTATAGCACTACCAAAGAAACCAGGTGCAAAGGAATGTGACGACCACCGGGCTATCAGCCTCTTATGTCACATAACGAAGCTACTTCTGAGAATAATTATGAGAAGAACAAGGAAAAAGATAAAAATCGAAATCGCAGATGAATAGTTTGGATTTGTTGAAGGAAAGGGAAAACACAATTCCATTTATGCTTTACGAACACTAACAGAAAGAGCTTTAGAAGTATAGAAAGATCTCTGTTTATGCTTCATTTATTACACCAAGGTATTCGACAAGGTGAAACATAATGAAATTATTAAAATGCTTGAAGACATCAATATAGATGGCAAAGAACTGAGGATTGTAAAACATCTATACTGGCAGCAAGAAGCAGCAGTTCGAGTTGAAAATAGAACTAGAAAATATCAACCTATAAAACAAGGGGTGCGACAAGGATGTGTACTATCTCCAGACCTTTTTTCTCTGTACAGCGAGAATATTCTAAGAACAATCATCACAGAACCAGGCATACAAATTGGAGGATACAATATTAACAACCGTCGGTATGCTGACGACACAGTACTGATAGCTAAGAACCAACAAGACCTGCAAAATCTCTTGGATAAAGTCGCAAAAGAAAGTGAACAGAAAGGCTTTACTTTAAACATCAAAAAGACAGAGACTATGGTTATATCTAAGAAACAGAATCCACCAACATGCAGTTTAAAATTAAATGGAACTATTCTAAAGTAGGTGCAGAAATTCTAATACTTTGGAGCAGTAATAACTTCAGATGAGAAGGGCAGAACAGAAATTAGGAACAGAATAGGCCAAGCAAAGACTGCACTTCAGAGAATGAGAAACATATTATGTAACATATCTTTATCAATGAATGTTAGAAAACGAGTCTTAAAACGTTATATTGAACCTATCTTGTTATATGGAAGTGAATCATGGACAATAGGCAGGTCTGCATGAAAATCATTGGAAGCAGCAGAAATGTTGTTTAATGATGATGATGATGGTGATGATGATGATGATGGTGATGATGATGATGATGATGATGGTGATGATGATGATGATGAATATTGAACATTTGTTCTATAAAACTATCCTACAAAGGTTATGCATCCTACAAGGAATGCAAAGTTAAATGGGGTGAAGACTGGTAGGAGTTGTCAAGGGAAAGTAGAATTCACCATTTTTTAACAAATCACATGATCAACGTAAAAGTTAAAATCCCCCTTCCCCCTGCCATTTAAGCATACTGGGGATACGGTGTTAGGCCCATATTTTCCAAGACCTTCGGCACATGAAAGTGTGATGTGGTCAGTATCACGCCTGGCCGCTTTACCTTCCCAGATTTCTCTGGTATCTAATTTTAGAGGCTAGGTGGACCCCGGGGGGGGGGGGGGGGGGGGGGGAGGGGTGTTTTGTATGGTTGTACCAAAAAAAAAAAACTTCATTGCCGGAATTTGAACCCGGTACCACAGGATTAATAGACCGAAGGTCTAACCACTCAGTTAAGCAGGTTGCCCATGATCTACCTCCGGCAGAAAATTTCAGTACTTTTAAAGTGGCTTTTTCACTACAGAAAAAGAAATAATTAAGCCCTCTGCCAATCATCCAGCAGGCTTTTGCCTGCACCTGACAATGTCATTCTGATGGAAAATGAAGCTAATATTCTTCATACCCCCCCCCCTCTTTTTCCACTAAAAGCGCAGACACTCCTGACAGTGACATCCAGCCACGTCATGAGCAAAGAAACACAGCAGAACAGACCAGCTACACGAAGGACCGTACACAAAGGGGAAGTATGGTAGCCCACACCAGCCGGTACAGAACATACTGAATAAAATATCGCTTCCTCTGGCTCTCTCCTTCTTCCTTTAACATTACTTAATTGTGCATTTTGTTCTGTACGTTTGTCCCAGTCATTTCCAAATGTTTCCTTTGAACTTCATCACCGACAATGTCAGTTTCTGTTTTCCTGAGAATATTTATAAGCCTCTCCTATTATCTTTGAAGATTATTCTTCTGCCATGCCTCTCTCTCTCTTCTCTCTCTCTCTCTCTCTCTCTCTCTCTATCACACCGTTATCTTGTTCACTTTAATTTTGTCTCTGATTCTGAATAATATAGAAATACTGGGCACACGTTAGATTTGTAATTTTTTTGGTTATACAGGTAGATGATCTACATATTTTGTCTACAAGCTGTCACGTCCATGCACATCTCTTCTTCTTCTTCGTTCGCAACGTCCATGCACATCTCTTCTTCTTCTTCGTTCGCAACGTCCATGCACATCTCTTCTTCTTCTTCGTTCGCAACGTCCATGCACATCTCTTCTTCTTCTTCGTTCGCAACGTCCGTGCACATTTCTTCTTGCCCTAATTTCTAAACTTTTGCATCTTTATTGACAAGGCTCCTATTTTAAAAAATCTACTCTGGTTTTTCCGTTGAGTTAGTCTCCATTCTCGCCGTTTGTTCTCAGGAATTTACTTTTGTTGACACCGTCATTGTTTTCTTGTTATTTTCTTGTTTATACTCTGTTTCTATTTTGATCATTTGCTCGTTGATACTCTGTTACTATTTTGGTTGTTTGTTCTTTGATACTCTGTTATTATTTTGGTTATTTACTTGTTGATACTCTGTTATTATTTTGGTTATTTACTTGTTGATACTCTGTTATTATTTTGGTTATTTACTTGTTGATACTCTGTTTCTATTTTGATCATTTGCTCGTTGATACTCTGTTACTATTTTGGTTGTTTGTTCTTTGATACTCTGTTATTATTTTGGTTATTTACTTGTTGATACTCTGTTACTATTTTGATCAATTGTTCGTTCATATTCTGTTGCTATTTTGGTTATTTACTTGTTGATACTCTGTTACTATTTTGATTCTTTACTTGTTGATACTCTGTTACTATTTTGTTTTTTTTTTTTTTTGCTTGCTGATACTCTGTTACTATTTTGGTTATGTGTTCTTTGATACTCTGTTACTCTTTTGGTTATTTACCTGATACACTGTTACTATTTTGGTTATTTACTTGTTGATACTCTGTTACTATTTTGATTCTTTACTTGTTGATACTCTTTTACTGTTTTGTTGGTTGTTTTTTTTGCTTGCTGATACTTTGTTACTATTTTGGTTATTTGACCTTTGATACTCTGTTACTATTTTGGTTATTTACTTGTTGATACTCTGTTACTATTTTGGTTATTTACTTGTTGATAGTCTGTTACTATTTTGGTTATTTACTTGTTGATAGTCTGTTACTATTTTGGTTGTTTGTTCTTTGATACTCTGTTATTATTTTGGTTATTTACTTGTTGATAGTCTATTACTATTTTGGTTATTTACTTGTTAATACTCTGTTACTATTTTGGTTATTTACTTGTTGATACTCTGTTACTATTTTGGTTATTTACTTGTTGATACTCTGTTACTATTTTGGTTATTTACTTGTTGATACTCTGTTAGTATTTTGGTTATTTACTTGTTGATACTCTGTTATTATTTTGGTTATTTACTTGTTGATACTCTGTTACTATTTTGGTTATTTACTTGTTGATACTCTGTTACTATTTTGGTTATTTACTTGTTGATACTCTGTTATTATTTTGGTTATTTACTTGTTGATACTCTGTTAATATTTTGGTTATTTACTCGCTGATACTCTGTTATTATTTTGGTTATTTACTTGTTGATAGTCTATTACTATTTTGGTTATTTACTTGTTAATACTCTGTTACTATTTTGGTTATTTACTTGTTGATACTCTGTTACTATTTTGGTTATTTACTTGTTGATACTCTGTTACTATTTTGGTTATTTACTTGTTGATACTCTGTTACTATTTTGGTTATTTACTTGTTGATAGTCTGTTACTAATTTGGTTTTTACTTGTTGATACTCTGTTACTATTTTGGTTATTTGCTTGCTGATACTCTGTAACTATTTGTATTATATGTTCTTTGATACTCTGTTATTATTTTGGTTGTTTACTTGTTTATATTCTATTAATATTTTGGTTATGTGCTAGTTGATACTCTGTTACTGTTCTGATCATTTGCCTGTTGATACTCTATTGATATTTGGTTACTTGTGTTGATTATTTGTCTCTTCTGAATACCTTGTCTAGTGAGACTAAGAAATTCAATATCATCCGTAAAGTCTAAATCTGTTAGGCGCTGTGTGAGGTTCCAGAATGATCTACAATTCCTTTGTAAGCCTCAGTAAACAGAAATCGATACTTGTGGGTGCCTGTGGCAAGACTGATTGAACTCGATTAGGACCTGCTCTTCTGTAAAATTATAGAATTGGTGTATCTTAACCCCAAGTGCTCCAAGAAGATACAATGATGGAAGAAACTAAGTTTTAGCTAGCTCCTAGTTTGATGATGGAAGAAACTAAGTTTTAGCTAGCTCCTAGTTTGATGATATAATAAATAAATTGTCGCTACCTCCTAGTTTGATGATGGAAGAGTGAGATTGAGGTTTTTTACTGATAGGTTGGCATAAATATTGTTCATTTATCTCGTGTTACCACACTATAAATATTGTTGATTTATCTCGTGTTACTACATTATAAATACTGTTGATTTATCTCGTGTTACTACATTATAAATACTGTTGATTTATCTCGTGTTACCACACTATAAATATTGTTGATTTATCTCGTGTTACCATACTATAAATATTGTTGATTTATCTCGTGTTACCACACTATAAATATTGTTGATTTACCTCGTGTTACCACGCTATAAATATTGTTGTTTTATTTCGTGTTACCGCACTATAAATATTGTTGATTTATCTCGTGTTACTACATTATAAATATTGTTGATTTATCTCGTGTTACTACATTATAAATATTGTTGTTTTATCTCGTGTTACTACATTATAAATATTGTTGATTTATCTCGTGTTACTACATTATAAATATTGTTGTTTTATCTAGTGTTACTACATTATAAATATTGTTGTTTTATCTAGTGTTACTACATTATAAATATTTTGTTATTTTATCTCGTATTACTACATTATAAATATTGTTGTTTTATCTAGTGTTACTACATTATAAATATTGTTGTTTTATCTAGTGTTACTACATTATAAATATTGTTGTTTTATCTAGTGTTACTACATTATAAATATTGTTATTTTATCTCGTTTTACTACATTATAAATATTAATGTTTTATCTTGTGTTACCACACTATAAACAGGGGTTGCTTCCTTTCTTGTGTTACCATACTATAAATATTGTTGCTTCCTCTCTTGTGTTACCACACTATAAACAGTTTTGTTTCCTTTCTTGTGTTCCCATACTATAAATATTGTTGCTTCCTCTCTTGTGTTACCACACTATAAATATTGTTGCTCCCTCTCTTGTGTTACCACACTATAAATATTGTTGCTTCCTCTCTTGTGTTACCACACTATAAATATTGTTGCTTCCTCTGTTGTGTTACCACACTATAAATATTGTTGCTTCCTCTTTTATGTTACCACACTATAAATATTGTTGCTTCCTCTCTTGTGTTACCACACTATAAATATTGTTGCTTCCTCTGTTGTGTTACCACACTATAAATATTGTTGCTTCCTCTTTTATGTTACCACACTATAAATATTGTTGCTTCCTCTCTTGTGTTACCACACTATAAATATTGTTGCTTCCTCTCGTGTGTTACCACACTACGCCACTTAATAATTCAGAGGAAAATCCTGACACGATCATCCTGTCTGCTCCTTGAATCTTCACCAACAGCTCATTCTAAACATATAACTCCAGTCTCCTACCACATCAGTACCAGTAAGAGCTTACCATCTCAAATGAATTCAATATTGCACCACTTGTAGTTTACTAATACAACAATCACACACTCTGTAGCACACAAAACAACAATACCAGTAGGTTTTGTCAGTACATAATACATACATAAATGATATATATCAAACATTGAAAAGAATATCATGTGAATTCGTCCCTGTGTCACAACAATGCCATTTCAGTAGTACCCATCAAAACAACTGTTCGTTATTAAACGAAATGTCAGCATCAATATTCAGTAAACATCAACAAGGCATTGCAATATATTATCTCACAAGAACAAAAGAGGGTCTTCATAACACAATTCAGTACCACAAATATAATAAGCAAAAGCTGCCCACACAAAGCTGAACAACAGTTGGGCATTTGGCATCTCTAGCATAACTCACTACTAGAACCACTTCATTGCATTCCTGTTGGTGCACTTAAACTACCATTTGTACAAAAAGACTCTATGCACCCAGCACTTAAAGTACCATCTGTACAAAAATAATCTATGCACCCAGCACTTAAACTACCATCTGTACAAAAATAATCTATGCACCCAGCACTTAAACTACCATCTGCACAAAATAATCTATGCACCCAGCACTTAAACTACTATCTGCACAGAAATAATCTCTGTATATAAACATCACACATAAACAAAACTAGTTAGTTCAGGGTGCATGATAAAGTCATCGCTTATAACAATATTAAACCTATGACATTATATATATATATATATATATATATATATATCGTTTAATTATTGTAAGACAATCAACACTTACATAATATCAAGAACAACACATTCCAAGCAAACAACGAGAGTTCTTCAAATGGCTGCCAAAACCAGAACTGATTAGTAAATAATTTTGTAAGACCTTTACACCTTAGAAAAGTTCACACACAACCATCGCCGTACGCTCGACGACTGTATGCACTTCCCACAATGATGAAAGAAAGTCAAGTTTTAGCTACCTCCTAGTTTGACGATGGTAGAAACTCCAGTTTAAGCTACCTCCTAGTTTTACGATGGTAGAAACTCCAGTTTAAGCTACCTCCTAGTTTTACGATGGTAGAAACTCCAGTTTAAGCTACCTCCTAGTTTTACGATGGTAGAAACTCCAGTTTAAGCTACCTCCTAGTTTTACGATGGTAGAAACTCCAGTTTAAGCTACCTCCTAGTTTTACGATGGTAGAAACTCCAGTTTAAGCTACCTCCTAGTTTTACGATGGTAGAAACTCGTTTTAGCTGCCTCCTAATTTTGTTATGTAAGAAACTCAAGCTTTAGCTACCTCATAGTTTTACGATAGTAGAATACTTGGATCAGACCTTTGGAAAAGGGAGAAGTGGAGGCGAACTTTATCCACAAAAATGAGTCTTAATGGCTCTGAAAGCTGACAAAGAAGAAGTCTTTGACCAGACAGGCTAGAACTCGAGTTGGAGAAAACAATGAAAAACAAAATCGTAGCCCCTTGTAGCCCCTTATCGCCTTGTTTAGCGGGTGACGTCATAGAATGTATCACGTGTGCGCCAAAAAAAAAAAAGGCGAGCCTACAAGGAGAAAGAATCCTACATTCTGGTAGTGAGCGTGTTAACTTTCTAACAGACGTAGGTAGTAACAGTAAATATATTGAGACTAAATCTAATTATGGGGAGCAGGAATGTGCGATGAAGCAGGACAGGGAGTGCTGCGGGGAAGTGTTCAAGAATAAGTTCATTTCAATTCCCAGATGAGATCGCCCCAGTCTAGAAAGCCCAGAGTATGGGGTGGGAAGAGAGAAACCACATACAGCCAGCTGGGAGAGCAGATATAAATACACTGGACTAAGGATTATAAAGTGATACACCACAAACAGTCAACTAGTAAGAGCCCCGGGGTGACGGGCGGCGGGGGTGAGGGGTGGGTTCAAGGGAGAGAGAAAGAGCAAGAGAGTGAGATGGAGAAGCAGAGAATAACGCTAATTATGCATGCAGGAAACTCTCTACTGTAGAGAGCGGAACAACAACAGATCATCGGAGGAAGTACCCCCCCCCCCAGACAAGTGTTTCGACCATATTAAACTCCTGACACTCAAGGGGGGGGGTGGGCCCTTCTGGGTCATAACTCCCAGAGGTCTTGTGAGTTGTTGCTTTTTTCGTCCCGGGATTGGGTTGGCAATGCACTTTGAAGTGTGTTTTTAGTGATTTAGTTACGGAGGACTGGTATTGGTTGTGGCAAACGACAATTATGTTCTCAATCCTTGTTTCGCATACTCCACAGCTGTTTCTGAAATGCTTTTCAATGCCCTTGCTCTTGCTTGTCCCTTTATGCCCAGTTGCTTACATAGGTCGTATGCAGATGTTGCTTACGAATCCTTTCTCTCACACTTCTACAGCTATCACTTTTGCCCTGAAGCCTGCCCCCTGCCTCAGTTGCTTGACCAGGTCACTGTACTTCTCACATTTGAATAGATGCTACTCCTCTATTCTTGTTTCGTACGGAACAGTAAGCTCGGTCATTATTAGTTCCTGTTTTTCTATGGAATACACAACCTCCTTACATGAGGCCTTTGACCACCATTTGATTTCACCATGACCAAATCCTCTTCTGTTGGTCTGGGTGTATCCTGTTACTTCTTTCAGCTGCTGTGTTTCCCTGGCTGCGGACACTTCCTCACTTACTTTCCATTTTCGTCAAGTTTTAAGTGTTGGCTGCACTTCTCGTACCACCGGATCTGTAGATTCTTGTAGCATCATTGCAAGTCTTGTTTTTCTTACCTTGTATTCTTCAACCACAGATTTGAATGGTAGCTGCAGTTTGCTCTTCTTGCAGTACAGCGCTACATCAGCTAATCCTGGTAGTACGCCCAGCCACTTTCTTTTGGATTTATTTATCTCTCTTTCGATTACCTCTACTGTGCTGGTACTTACTTCGTAAATGAGTAGTGGCCACATCAATTTTGGAAACAGCATGAACTGGAGGCACCATATTTTGAACTTACCCAGTAGCTTGCTTTTGTCTATGATGTTCAGTCCATTCTGTGCCATTTCTATGACCTGCTTCACCGCGTTTGAGTCTTTCATGGAAGCATCATATACTCTGCCAAGGTTCTTCGCTGGTTCTTCCCTTACAGTCGGGATTATTTGATTTGCCACTGTGTACGATCTTTCTATCACTTTCCCCTTTCTGAATGACAGCTTCTTGACTTCTTTGGCTTGAAGTTCATGCGGCACCATATGATAAGGCTATCCAAACGCTCTAACATCTTTCGTGCATGTGCTTCACTGGTTGTTATTACTGTTGTGTCATCCATGAATGCTTTTAGTGGTGGCATCTGACATCAATTTCTGAACCTTGGGCCTTCTGCTGCTCCTTCTGCTGCTTTCAGGATTTGCAATTCCTACCTGGAGCTCGATCCATCTTGGAATATATCCTGATGTTCCAGATCTCATGAGGAACCCTGTGAGGTACATTTTCAGCATTTTCGTGATTTCTCTTGGCATGTGATACATGTCTAGTGCTAGCCATATCATCTGGTGCGGTACTGAGCCATACGCATTGGCTAGGTCAAGCCATATTACCTGTAGATCTTACCTGTTGAATAGCTTCTCAAATCATTGAAGCATTCTCGAGACATCCTGGGAAACCTTGGATTCATCCCTTCTGCACGGATGTATCAACGTAACCATTGTCTAGGAGGTATGTTGTTAGTCTTTTTGCCATCACAGAGAAGAATGTTTCCTTCCACATTCAGAAGTGAGATCGGTCTGAACTGGTTGATTTCAGTGGAATTCTGCTCCTTTGGGATGTATACTTCGTTAGCCTTTTTCCATTCTTTACTTATGAGTCCCTTGGTCCATGCTATTCGTAGGAGTTTATGAAGCTTCTTTAGTACTTTGGGGCATCTTTTGTATAATATGTAAGGGGCGCCATTTGGGCCTGGTGCTGACTTGCCTTTAACTTTTCCTACGATGCTCTCTACTTCTTGTAAGGCTGGTGGTCTGCATTTGAATTTGCTGCCTTGTGCACAGGGCTACACTAGACCTTTCATCTGCTCGAGAGGTGTATGCTGATTTTTATCAGAGTATGTCTTGCTCAGATGTTCCTCGAACACCTCCTACCTGCTTTCAGCGTACCTGCTTTTGGGTGTTCAAATAATTGCTTGGCAAACCCAAAGGGATCTCTGTAGAACTTCTCTCTTGCGTATCTGGTCTTCCTCTTCCTTTTACATAGTTATTCAGCTCTGCAAAGGGCATTATGCTGGGATTTTAGATGCTGCCAAACCTGTATTAGTCCTTCCTTTTCTGATTCGTGTGCCTTCTTGAACATTTTCCAGGCAAAGTTCTTCTGCTGTCTTATTGCTTCTATTTTCCTCTGTCTTCTGGACTTTCCTGGTGTTACTTTTTCTCTTCTTTGTCTGTTTGGTTCCAAACTCTTTGTGGCAGTGTTGCCAAATGCTTTCAGTTTTTGCTCAAGGTTTTTCCTTCTCAGCTGTTTGTCCAATTCTTTGCATAATCCTGTGTCCAGGTTTTCCCATATGCTTTTGGCACTTGCTGGTGGGAAGTTGATCTTGTCTTTGGTCTCGTCGGAGGGCTGCATTACCTCCCTGCTGCCTGACCCAACCTGAATATTCCCTGTGCTGTGGTTTATATCCTGACAGAGATCTTCTAATGTCTTATCTATAATTATAACCTCGTTGTCTTTTATTTACGACGGGAAAGGGATCAGGAACCCAGGGGCGGCACCCTGAAACAGCAGAGAGCAGGAGAAAATCATGCGAGGGAGTGGAGCCTAAAAAGCAAGACAGTTAGAAGAATAAAGTCACTCACGTGGACAGTCAGAATTCGTGCCCTTTTTTTTGTGTTCATACACTACACCTGTAGTCTGGTGTTCTGTAACGGCTCCACCCTCTCCCAGGGAGGCCCCAGAGGCGGATCACCCCGGCATAGAACCTGAAACATATAGTGAGGTACCAAGAGAGTCAGGGTTCCAACCATTCTGGTTCTCCATTCAGTCACCGACAACCGCTGTACAATATATCAGGGCCCGCATCTCCTTTGGGGCCCTACATTTCCTCATTTCTCACCAGAGGGCGCCACTATATTTATTTCTTGAAACTGATAAAGCGGCATCACAGTATTCTTTGACATGAAAATAATTTTGCCAACACCGTTTTTTAAAAGTTTTGGTAAAACTTTGAATATTGAAACATAACTGAAAAGAAAATGTGAAGAAAAAAGAGAGACCAACAACAACGTGGACGAACAGAATCATCACATTCAGGGCAGGGGCTGGCTTGGTGCGACATGAACAGAAAAAGCTAGAAAACTGATATAGCTATATTATCCAAGGGGAGGTTTAATTATATATATATATATATATATATATATATATATATATTATTATATAGTATAATATATGGTTAGCTGAGTGGTTAGGGCGCTCGGTTTGCTACTTAGGTGGTACCGGGTTCAAGTCACAGCAGTGGGATTTTTTTCTGGTACCCACCAAAAAAGCTCCCCGGGGTTCATCCAACCTCTAAAAATGGGTACCAGTGAAATCTGGGACGGTAAAGGGGCCAGGCGTGATACTGACCACATCACACTTTCATGTGCCGAAGGTCATGGAAAATACAGACCTAACACCATATTCCCCAATATGCCTTAATGGCATGGAAACGGGAATTGTACCTATATATATATATATATATACTTAAAGCCAAAACAAAAAAAAAAACACATCAGTTACATGATGGACATAAAGCGCAAAAACATAACCTAAAAATTAAAAATCAATGTGAGAAAAATGATTGTATACGTTTCATAGCGTCCAATACAAACAAGACCACGAGACAATTAACTCATCAATCAAAACTGACTACTCCGTGCTCACCCCTTACATGCCTGCATCGCACACAAAAATTGATCTCGCCTAACTCTGAATGCATCAATAGCGCGAGTGTCCGCCTCTTGCTCTAACACATTCCCAGAGTCGGCTGGAAATTGATCTCACCAGATATTGAACGGCAATCAGTGGAATCACATCACATGCAAGCTGCAGCGCATCCATCAACTGTCGCTGATTTCGGGGTACTGGTTGCTGTTGAAACCCGTGGCGTCCCATCACGTCCCAATAAATGTTCAATACAGTTCATGTCTGGCGAAACTGCTGGCCACTGCGTGACTCCTATTCCGTGACGCTGAAGAAAGTTCTGCGCGACACACGCAGAATGCTGCCTTGCGTTATCTCACAGGAAAACGAACTTTACCGCACCTCCATGTCCTGCTGTGGCTGTAATTTTCCGTATACATATCCCTGGACAATAAGGCTACCGTTAATAAACAATAAAAGCGAAAACCTTTAGTATATGTGCAACATTACTGAGCCACCTCATACCGACCTCTCTCAAGAACACATTCATCGTGGAATCTTTCTCCTTGTCTTCTGTAAACAACATTCTCTGACCACGTGCCATTCCATAGACAGTGGCATGGTGGACACCTGGACCACAGCCCTGACTGCAGCTCCGCCTCTAGGCATGCCGATCACCTGATGTCCTTCATCGTTATTGAGTCATGGCATCTTTTCCCAGCATCTTCTTATATCTTATATCCTTCCCGTGCCGTTAAACGTCACATAGGGCTCGCAAAGTAGTTCGCCAATTTTTCCTGTCTTCGGCCAGTCTTTAAACCTCATCAAGGGATTTTATGCCTGTTAATTTGGCCTCTCTTAACAGTGTCCTCTTCAGAGTTTCACGCGGTCTGCCTCTTTTTCTCTGGCCTGTTGTGTTCCTCTTGATAGCTTGTTTTGGAATTCTCTGATCATTTCTTCTCATCAAGTGACCAACATATGTCCATCTCCTTTTCCTGATCACCCATGAGACTGGTTGTTGTTCAGTCATCTGTCTTATCTCTGCATTGTTCCTGAATTCGTTTCACTTGATGCCAAGTATTTTCCTTAAGCATTTGTTTTCAAAAGAGTCTAATCTCTTCTCTATTCCTTAGTTTTTTTCCAGCTTTCGCATGCATAAATGAGGGTGGATATTACATTTGAGCTGAATAGTCTTAACTTGGTTTTTGTGCTTATAACTTTTGAATTCCATATGTTCTCAAGATTCTTGAAGATCGATGCTGCTTTTGCAATTCTGATTCTAACTTCCTTTCTGGTGTCACCATCCTGGTCTATGTAGCTGCCAAAGTATGCAAATTGATTCACTTCTTCTTTATCTGTCCCTTCTATGTGAATTTTTCCATTTTCTTCCCAGCATAAGTTTACAATAAGTTTTACGCGCATGTGAAAGGGCTTTGTGTAGACAACAGAAAACAACAGTTCATCAATTCTGAAAATCATGTAATGTCCATGCTTCAGTGAATTCATGTTTTTTCTATGATACGCTCCACAGATTTCTTATAAACCATTGCAGCTCAGATTTTCGCACGTGACATGTAGTTCTCCAAATTCCTGCATGCGGCGTTTCACAACATTACTTGTCATTTGTTCCCATAGCTCTACTTGTTTTCATGTAATAACAGTATAATGTTTGTTAAATTTAGCTTATATATATATATATATAGTACATTTATATACTTCAGGGGCTTAACAATGATCTGTTTACAGATAAAAAGGTAAAAGTAACTCTTACATGCGTAGAGACACAAGGCAGATATGGATATGGACAGCGGATATGCATCTCAAGGAAGCTGACGACAAGGCTATAAAGCAGATGACAGAAGATTATAACCAGAACTTGAAGACTGGAGTAACACCCAATGGACAAAGGGGACATTGCTAAAGCCTTATTGCAAAGACCGCGGGAAAATGAAGAGCGGGAATGGAAGAACAATGTCATTTCGAAGACATTACTGGAGCTAGAACAGATTAAGGGTGTTGACAAGAAATCTGAACTATGTAGCAAAAAAAAAAAAAAACGCACCGTAATGAACCAACACTTGATAGGAACCTCATTCCGTGCCGACCGTCAGGTTTCTGACGTTTCCGGTTTATCACGTGGTGCCAGTGGCAAAAAATGTGACGTTTCGTTTGTTTCTTTAAAACATCGGTGTCACGTTTAGATTGTAAACATTTAGTGCGCATGCCCTGTGACCTTTTCCATCATGGCGGAAGAGTGCCTAGTAAAGAAGCGATGTCGAGCGTCAAAAAGCGAAGTTTTTGATCGAGAAATTTCAATTTAATTTTTGGTGATGTAGACAGGGGTATGGACATGGCCTGTGACCAGGCCACTGTTCTTGAATGTATCCCAAGTAGATCTAGGCATATTAGATGACTGGAGAAGTAGTTAGAAGGTTATTTCATACATTATTTTAGGGATAATGGAACGAGGAATCGCAGTACGACACAGACTGGTGGTTCTTCGCATCTCAGATGGTACGTAGTGTGGATCTAGACCTATCCGATGGTAAGTTGGACACAGTTATTATCTAAAAACATCACATTACTTCTTTATTCCTAAACAAAAACTCTGCATTTATGAAATCTTGATATATTTAGTTATATTTTGAAACATAATAAGTACACGGAAATACTGTTTTTCATTCAATTTTGCTGCTATACTCCCTATACATATCAAGACCCGCGCTTTTACTCTGGTACCCAACTGAACGTCCACGTTTCTTCCTGAGGCACGGAAAGAGACAAACATACTCTTTAATGAATCTGAAAAATGGTAAATCAACAGAATGTTATGAGATAACAGCTGAATTTATTAAAGCAGGAAGAAAGAAATTTGCAACAATCAGTCATGCACTATGTAAAAAGATACAGCATTCAGGTATTTGGCCAAAAGAATGGAAAAGAACTATATTCATACCAATGGCATAAAAGGGTACCTTGAAATTACCTACAAACTACAGAACTGTTGCCCTGATTAGTCATGCCAGTAAAATTCTGTTAAAAATCATAATGGGCAGACTTCGTAAGAAAATAGAAGAAGAAGTCAATATGATCCAAGCTGGTTTTAGGCAAGGAAAAGGAACAATAGATCATATTTTCAATATAAGATTAATAATAGAGAATTTATCTTTTATATACTATTCAAAGGCATTTGATTGTATACAACACCAGAAACTTTGGGAAATAATGGGAAAAAATGGGACTTCCAACATATCTGATACAATTAATATCACTGCTGTATCTAGACCAACAGGCAGAAGTAAGAATAAAAGGTGAAACAACAACTTTGTTTGACATAAAACAAGGGGTCCGTCAGGGGTGCATATTGTCACCTTACTTATTTAACTTGTATACTGAAAATATAATGAGGAATGTTAGAGAAGATATAGATAAAGAATATTACGATGCATAACAATTGGAGGTTATGAAATACCAGAGATTAGACATGCTGATGACACAGTATTACTGTCCACAACACAAAAAGGAATGGAAAAACTAAGTATGTTAGTCCGTAAGAACAGCGAAGAGCAAAGCCTCTATCTTAATGCAAAGAAAACTAAATTGATGACAACTGACAAAACAAACAAGAATTTCGAAATAAGTATCAATGAGGAAAAATTGGAAGAAGTGGAGAGTTTTGAATATCTTGGATCACTACTAACTAATAATGGGGATACAATGAAGGAAATTGAAAGGAGGACATCTATCCTTTTCAGAAAGTAAAACAACTAAAGAAGCTGTGGAGAGGAACAGACAGAACTACAAAAATAAGATTTTTAAAGGCATGCATCTTCCCCATCGCAACATATGCCTGTAAGACCTGGACACTTAACAAAACAGCTGAGAAACACATAAATGCCTTTGAATATAAATGCTACAGAAGAGTTCTTCAGATGTCATGGACACAAAAAAGAATAAATATATTCATACTACAAGAACATAATATTGAAGAAGGCTGGCTAGTAAAGAGGATTAAACAGACAAAACTTAAATATTTTGGACACATTAAACGTCCTGATAATTTAGAGAAGACCGTATTGGAAGGATACATAATGGGAAAAAAGAAAGAGAGGAAGACCAAGGCGAAGATGGCTGCAAGACATCGTTGATGATCTGCAAATGGACGCGTCAGCAGAAGGCCATCTTGCGCCCAACCGAAAGGCCTACAGGAGCGCTGTTTGGGAGGCAAAGTTCCGCAAGGGACATGCAGATGACTGACTGACTCTTGGATGGATGCTGCTGCATGAGGCGGAGCATGTATGCAGCTGTCCTGAATGCAATGTCGCCGGATTCTAATTTTGAACCTTTGAAGAGGACATGGTGTTAGTGGCCATATTTTCCTTGACCTGTCAGCACACTACAGGGTGATATGATCAGTACCACGCCTGGCCACCTTTCCTTCCCCAGCTCCAGAGGGTCGGATACCCATTTCTACAGCTGGGTGACTGGAGCGCCTCCGTCTGGATTCGAACCCCGACCTTTGCTGTGAGAGACTAGTGCACTAACCATTTCGCCACCCAGACGGCCATATTGACAGATACTATTCTCGATTTATCAAGAACCTCTCATATGACATCAATTTGTATGAGCTATCAAGAACCTCTCATATAACATCAATTTGTATGAGCTATCAAGAACCTCTCATATAACATCAATTTGTAAGAGCTATCAAGAACCTCTCATATGATATCACTCTGTATGAGCTATCAAGAACCTCTCATATGATATCACTCTGTATGAGCTATCAAGAACCTCTCATATGATATCACTCTGTATGAGCTATCAAGAACCTCTCATATGACATCAATCTGTATGAGCTATCAAGAATCTCTCATATGATATCACTCTGTATGAGCTATCAAGAACCTCTCATATGATATCACTCTGTATGAGCTATCAAGAACCTCTCATATAACATCAATTTGTATAAGCTATCAAGAACCTCTCATATGATATCACTCTGTATGAGCTATCAAGAACCTCTCATATGACATCAATTTGTATGAGCTATCAAGAACCTCTCATATAACATCAATTTGTATGAGCTATCAAGAACCTCTCATATAACATCAATTTGTAAGAGCTATCAAGAACCTCTCATATGATATCACTCTGTATGAGCTATCAAGAACCTCTCATATGATATCACTCTGTATGAGCTATCAAGAACCTCTCATATGATATCACTCTGTATGAGCTATCAAGAACCTCTCATATGACATCAATCTGTATGAGCTATCAAGAATCTCTCATATGATATCACTCTGTATGAGCTATCAAGAACCTCTCATATGATATCACTCTGTATGAGCTATCAAGAACCTCTCATATAACATCAATTTGTATAAGCTATCAAGAACCTCTCATATGATATCACTCTGTATGAGCTATCAAGAACCTCTCATATGATATCACTCTGTATGAGCTATCAAGAACCTCTCATATAACATAAATCTGTATAAGCTATCAAGAACCTCTCATATGACATCAATTTGTATGAGCTATCAAGAACCTCTCATATGACATAAGTGTGCATGAGGCATCAAGAACCTATAGAATGACATAGGTCTGCATGAGGCATCAAGAACCTCTCATATGACAAATGTCTGCATAGGGCATCAAGAATCTCTCATATGACATAGGTCTGCATGAGGCTGTCAAGAACCTCTCATATGACAAAGATCTGCATAAGGCATCTTTTTCTAAATAGTTTCTGTCATGACGATGGACGGTCTCATGTGGTCATCACTACCATTACATTTACAGTAGAATATAACATTCATCAACAGATAATAGCAGGAAAACAAAGATATCTGTGGGGTCAGTGAACAGATTAACAGCTTCTTGGTTGAAGGTCACTGTCTGTCATGTTCTAAGCAGGACCGCTACAGAAGTTATTGTCTTGGTCCAGAGTTTTGTTCGCAAGTTTTGTTTTTCGCCTTTCCACAGACAGAAAGCAATTATGTGCTCAGGGAAGAGAAATAAGCTATCCAGCGAAGTACCGGTGTCTGGTATAGACGAGAGAAATAAAGAGAAATACCTATCTCATTTAGCAAATTAACACACTTGCGTCCTTGTTATGAGAAAGTGAGCAGGGAGCGCGTCTTGTACGGCTAATGGAGCTGGCCAAGACCCTATCCTACCTGTTTGTTATACTTCTAGTACCAAGACTTTATCTTACCAGTTTGTTATACTTCTAGTAAAAGGACCTTATCTTACCAGTTTGTTTTACTTCTAGTGCCAAGACCTTATCTTACCAGTTTGTTTTACTTCTAGTGCCAAGACCTTATCTTACCAGTTTGTTATACTTCTAGTGCCAAGACCTTATCTTACCAGTTTGTTTTACTCCTAGTACCAAGACCTTATCTTACCAGTTTGTTCTACTTCTAGTGCCAAGATCTTATCTTACCAGTTTGTTTTACTTCTAGTGCCAAGACCTTATCTTACCAGTTTGTTTTACTTCTAGTGCCAAGACCTTATCTTACCAGTTTGTTTTACTTCTAGTGCCAAGACCTTATCTTACCAGTTTGTTTTACTCCTAGTACCAAGACCTTATCTTACCAGTTTGTTTTACTTCTAGTGCCAAGACCTTATCTTACCAGTTTGTTTTACTTCTAGTGCCAAGACCTTATCTTACCAGTTTGTTTTACTTCTAGTGTCAAGACCTTATCTTACCAGTTTGTTTTACTTCTAGTGCCAAGACCTTATCCTAACTGCTTGTTGCACTCCTAGTGTCAAAATCCTGTCTAACTAGTTGACGGTACCAAGCCGATATGCGTCTTCAGCATGAATAACGGAATATTTCTCGCTGCGATCTCGTGGTAGTGAAGCCTGATGAAAATGTCTCTTCCCAGGACATCAAGCATCTTAATCCACACTCCCCATCAGACACTATATCTGTGCTTAAACATCACTACGACATCGACTGAAAAGAGCAAGAGTTGGCAACTGCAGGCAGACCAGAACAATAATATTATCTTGAACTGCCGCCCAAGCCCTTGAGAAAGTGGAAAGCATAAACTAGGAAAAAAAGTAGGAGCAGCTTTATTACTTAACTAGTATACGGTTGAGACGTTTCGGCGTGAGCCTTAATCATACAAAAACACACAAGATGAAGAAACAGAGAAAGGAGATAAAGTACAAAATCACATGAATGCCATGGAAAAAATATGAATGGAAAAAAATTAGAGTAAAATAAAATAAAATGAATGAAGCACTTAGATGTGAGTTGTAAGAAGCTGTGGCTTGTAAGAGGCTGTGTTCAGACATGCGCACGGTGAAGTATAGAGGATATTTAAATGGAGACTTGTGATGTGTGATAGGTGGGTCGTAAATGAGGATGGGGGGAGCGGGGAGAAAGTGAGAAGGGAACCGTGGAGAGCAAAGAGAATAGTAATCATGCCGGAAGAAAATGCGATAGGTGATTATAGCTGGGGTGGAGGGGTTGTAATGTGGTGCTGTGAGGAGGTTCTGAACTATGTGTTACACGTGAGAAGGTAGTGCAAAGGGATTATGATTGTGGACGAGGGGAACGTTAGGTGTAGCTGAATAGCAAGTTAACAGCTTTACTGTAGTGACTTTGTGTATAGTTATATAGGTATGCACTAAATATTCGTGTGTTGAAAACGCGGAGAACATGACCTTGAGTTTTGTACTCATTTTCAACAATTCGTAGTCAAATCTTGAATCTAAGAATTAGCATCATCTCACTGTCTGTTTCAGTAACCACCGAAGAGTATGAGCACTAACTGTGCCAGTCAACTGTTGGTTCTGCCAACCTCGAATTCTACCTGTCAGCCACCCGACTCTCCCCCAACCCCCTTCCTTCCATCCTTTGTAGATACAGGGTTTTCATAAATCCGTGAATCATTTTTTAAAAATTCGCAACAGTTAAACTACGCAATGGATCGTGATTATTCTTATACCGAGAGAGAGACAGAGACATAGAGAGAGAGGGAGAGAGAGAGAGAGAGAGAAAGAGCGAGATAGAAAGAGAGAGAGAGACTCGTCAAGTTTTTAAAAATAAAATCCGCTCACAGAGCTCCCGTGTTTGCCGCTAGGAGGCTGCAGTAACAAATATGGCGTGTCAGCGTGTCAGCGTGTCAGTAAACGTGAGCAATCATTTTGTGCTTTGGAATACGCAAGAATCTCGTCTGTTGTGACTGTGCAGGGAAGATTTCGAGCGGAATTAAAGAAGGCAGCACCTGTTTTCAACAGTATCAAGAAGCGATATGCGAAATTCCGGGATGAAGGCTGTCTGTGTACAACTCCTCGGTAGGGACGTTCAGGACCAAGCGAAGAAATTGTCAATCGTGTTAGAGAAGCTTACTAGCGAAGCCCCTGCCTTCATCTCGGAATTTTGCATATCACTTCTTGATACTGTTGAAAACAGGTGCTGCCTTCTTTAATTCCGCTCGAAATCTTCCCTGCACAGTCACAACAGACGAGGTTCTTGCGTATTTCAAAACACAAAATGACTGCTCACGTTTACTGAACACCGTATTTGCTACTGCTGCCTCCTAGCGGCAAACCACGGTAGCTCTGACAGCAGACTTTATTTTGTAAAAAAAACTTGACGAGTCTCTCTCTCTCTCTCTCTCTCTCTCTCTCTCTCTCTGTGCGTGTGTGTGAGTAAGAATAATCATGATCCGTTATGTAATTTATTTGTTGCGAATTTTCGAAATGTTTCATGAAGTTATGAATAAATGGTATATTATCAGCACACGCCATTTCCTCCTACTGCATCAGATCCTCGGCCACCAACTTCAGTACATCCGTACTATACATAAAGATCATACCTGTTCAATTCGTACTCGAGTCAGTGTTAGACTTCCGGTATAAGCTTAACTGTAGTTTTCACGCACGTGAAGGTAAATCATTTACTAACTGATCTCATATCTCGATGGCTACTGGACCTACAAAACCACGGCAGAGCAAACGTTGTAGTAACTACAACGAATTCTGATTCTCTCCAGCTAATGACAGTCAGCGCCCGGCACGTAAACTGATAACAGCCAGGAAATTACAAGAGATATTAACAATATCGATTTATATTATTAAAAAAAAACATTCTGAATCACTGAAGCCTAGCGGCCGTTTTCTTTCACTTATCAAAGTGTTATCATGCAGCGTTGCCTTCTCTCAGTGTAAGCGGTAAATGTGTCAATGTGTCGTTGTGTAAGTACTCTGTCTGAAGGTAAATGTGTCAATGTGTCGTTGTGTAAGTACTCTGTCTGAAGGTAAATGTGTCAATGTGTCGTTGTGTAAGTACTCTGTCTGAAGGTAAATGTGTCAATATGTCGTTGTGTAAGTACTCTGTCTGAAGGTAAATGTGTCAATATGTCGTTGTGTAAGTACTCTGTCTGAAGGTAAATGTGTCGTTGTGTAAGTACTCTGTCTGAAGGTAAATGTGTCAATATGTCGTTGTGTAAGTACTCTGTCTGAAGGTAAAATGTGTCAATGTGTCGTTGTGTAAGTACTCTGTCTGAAGGTAAATGTGTCAATATGTCGTTGTGTAAGTACTCTGTCTGAAGGTAAATGTGTCAATGTGTCGTTGTGTAAGTACTCTGTCTGAAGGTAAATGTGTCAATGTAAACGTGTAAGTACTCTGTCTGAAGGTAAATGTGTCAATGTAAACGTGTAAGTACTCTGTCTGAAGGGAAATGTGTCAATGTTAAACGTTGTGTAAGTACACTGTCTGAAAGTAAATGTGTCAATGTTAAACGTTGTGTAAGTACTCTGTCTGAAGGTAAATGTGTCAATGTTAAACGTTGTGTAAGTACTCTGCCTGAAGGTAAATGTGTCAACATGTCGTTGTGAAGTTGTAAGCAGTCCTGACGTAAGTAAACACTCAGTCTCATTAGCGAATGGTACGTCTCGCTCCTAAGCTCTTTCATGCAGTCTATAATTCTGCCAATGCGGGCATGTACCATATAAATTGGTATCTTTTTTTTTCACTTAAAATCCATGACCAGTAACTTGTGAATGTTCTTTATTGCCGTCATATCTTCCTGAAACTGATACAGAAAAAGCTGACAGACAAAATGCCATTGTCAAACAGAAGCACTAGTACTGAAAAAAGATACAGGCGATAAATACCTGCAGATAGCATTTGATGCACACAAAAAAAAATTTTTCTGTCAAAATAATCCGCTACTGTCTTCTTCTTATGTCCGCGGTACTAAATGGCTCAAGATAACTGCACTAGATATTTGGATCTTATATGATTACGATAGATATTGGGTCTCAGATGATTACGATGGAAGTTTGGATCTCATATGATTGTGCTAGATATATGTATCTCAGATGATTGTGCTAGATATATGGATCTCAGATGATTGTGGTAGCTATTTGAATCTCAGATGATTGTACTAGATATATGGATCTCATACTATTGTGCTAGCTATTTGGATCTCATATAACTGTGCTAGATATTTGGATCTCAGATGATTGTGCTAGATATTTAGATTTAACATGATTGTGCTAGATAGTTAGATCTAACCTGATCGTGCTAGATATTTGGATCTCAGATGACTGTATCAGATATTTGGATTTCACGTGACTGCGCTAGATTTCAGAATATCTACTTAATTCAGTTTTGATCAGGGCATCTCCTTAACACTCATTTTTCAGCGTTTTCCCTTGTCTTTGTTTCATTTTTAATTGTCCCTCTTTTGTCTTCTTTTCGCTTTTCCGCCTCTTTGCTTATAATTAGTTTATTTTCCCCTCTTCAATTTTATCTTGCAGTAATAATTTCTTTGTTTATATTATCTTACTTTCATCTGTTTCTTCTTCTGTTACTATTTCAAGTCTTACATCAGTCACTCACAGACAACAGAACTTTTTATCGCAAGTCCTCTTTCTCTACATCCTCCTACCTCCAGCTTGGGAACATAACTCTCTTCAGATGACACGAGAAAAACTTCAAATTACTATTTTTGTTGGTTGTTGGTTGTTGTTGTTGTTGTTGTTGTTGTTGTTGTTGTTGTTGTTGTTGTTGAGATGCATATCTGAAGCTGATTTTTTTCTGGGTTTTTTTTCTCGAAAATGTCAACTTCACGAGAAGCAGATACAACACCGCCATCAGCCGTTTAATCATTTCACAGGATTTTTGTCTGAAGATACGAAACGCGACAAGGAGAAGACAGGCATAAATCTGCTACAAGAAACAAATAACAATCTGTTCAAACACTATTTCTGTAATAACAAACCAAAACAATATGAACAATGTACTCACCCCAGATTACAGCTAAACTGCTACTCACAATTAGATGCCAGCGCCAGGCAAACCTTCCACGCCGAGCAAGATTCCGGTCTGTGGCATTTGCCTGATAGTAAAGATCGAGCCCCACTTTGCCACATGACCGCTACGAGAAGCGGTCTGTCTAAGCCAAGACGAGTTAGCCTCTACGTCAAGTGACAGAATCCCAGCATTTCTTTTTTCTCCCCTAGAGTTTTACTGTTAAACAGTTTAATGGCAGAAAATCTCCCCTGTTTATAAGAACCTTATTTCAATATGAAAGCGAAATATCACAGAAGTACAGCACTGATATACAAACGCCATTAAAATCTCCATTTCACTTTTCTTTTGCTTAATTTTGAAATATCACCAAACTTAATCCTGTTTAATACTAAAAACAAATAATTTCATGGAGTCACTTCCTCTTAGTGAAGAAATTCATTCTTATCTGGACCTGAAATACAATCTGAAAATTGTAAAAACCACTCGTCCCACACTCGGATACGTGCGATCCATCCATACATCCATCCAACCATCCATCCATCCATTCATTTGTCCATCCATCCATCCATCCATCCATCCATCTTTACAATACATAAATTAGTTGCATCAGCAGCAGGGCATCTTGCTTACAGCCGAGAGACATACAGGAGAGCTGTTAGGGAGGCAAAGTTCTGCAAGGGACATGCAAATTACTGACTGACATACAGACATATTTTCATACATCCATCCATCCATCCATAAGCACATACAAACATTACATACATACATACATACACACATACGTACGTACGTACATACTTACATACATACATACATACATACATACATACACAAACACTCACGATCGGTCACACGTCTCTGAAATCATGAACAGAAAGTTCTCTCTCCAAGGGGACACTACCTGTGTGTTTTGGTCTCTCAAACTCTGGACACGGAAAGCAAGGTGCAGACGCTGACACGTGACTCCAGTAATCAATCAGTTGTTGATTTATTTATCACTCTTTTTAAAGCGCGGTAATTTAAAAGGACGTAACATTTTATTTTGACCATGGTGACTTCATTAATTTCCGGAAACAGATACGGGATATATAAGATATATGAGAGTAAATTCGCTACACTATTAAAATGATAATGTGGCCATATCTTCTGACCTACTCCACATGGTCTTAAATTCACATCTATTTCCTCTGGCAGTACTCCATATAAAAACTCACATCTCTCTACTTTCTGGCTGTACTCCATCATTCATTCATTCCTTTGCATGTCCCTTGCGGAACTTTGCCTCCCAAACAGCACTCCTGTAGGCCTCTCGGTTGTGAGCAAGATGGCCTGCTGCTGCTGCATCCATTTCCAGGCTGTACTGGCTGTACTCCACATAGTCTTAAATTCACATATCTGTCTAGAGCCTTACTCCACATGGTCGTAAATTCACATCTCTCTCCTCTGTCTGGCCATACTTCACATAGTATTAATTTCACATCTCTCTACTTAGTTTGGCAGTACTCCACTTAGTCTTAAACTGACATCTCTCTTCCCTATCTGGTTATACTTCACATAATCTGAAATTCACATCTGTCTCTCCTCTTTCTGGCTATACTTCACATAATCTTAAATTCACATCTCTCTCCTTTATCTGGCCATACTTCACATAGCCTTAAATTCACATCTCTCTCCTCTGTCTGACCATACTTCACATAGCCTTAAATTCACATCTCTCTCCTCTGTCTGGCCATACTTCACATAGCCTTAAATTCACATCTCTCTCCTCTGTCTGTCCATACTTCACATAGTCTTAAATTCACATCTCTCTCCTCTGTCTGGCCATACTTCACATAGTCTTAAATTCTCATCTCTCTGTCTGCCCATACTTCACATAGTCTTAAATTCACATCTCTCTCCTCTGTCTGTCCATACTTCACATAGTCTTAAATTCACATCTCTCTCCTCTGTCTGTCCATACTTCACATAGTCTTAAATTCACATCTCTCTCCTCTGTCTGTCCATACTTCACATAGTCTTAAATTCACATCTCTTTACTCTCTCTATCCATACTCCACATGGCATTAATATCTTCAGTCTCCTGTCCGCCCCCAACCCCCCCCCCCCCCTTCAAATTCTCTAAAGTTCATTATTTCCTTATTTGATATCTACTCCCAGTACAGCCACCGTTGCTATGACAACCAGAAATTCTTCTGGCACTGTCTCTTGTGGGCCAGGGCAAGTATCCACACCTATTAGCCACACTACATCAATCTGTAATCTAAAATTACTCTATCTGTCAGTTATCTAAAATAAAGCCATTATCGTCTAGGAGAAAGAAAGGCTTTGAAGTAGACAGATATCAGTTTCCAAATTATGGTTTTATTGAGCAGCTTCTCCTATGACTGATTATATCGACATTGGATTTGTATAATCGGTCACAGTAGCTCTTCCTCTCTCTTTCTCTCCTCTCCCTCTCTCTCTCCTCTCATTCCTCTCTCTCCTTCTCCTCCCTCTCCTCTCTCTCTCTACTCGCTTTCTTCTCTCTCCTCTCTCTCTCCTCTCTCCTCCCTCTCCTCTCTTTCTCCTCTCTCTCCTCTCCCTCCCTCTCTCTCCTCTCTCCCCCTCCTCTCCTCCTCCTTTCTCTCCTCTCTCTCCTCTCCTCTCTCTTCTCCTTTTTCTCCTCTACTCTCTCCTCTTTCTCCTCTCTCTCCTTCCCTCTCTTTTCTCTCCTCTCCCTCTCTCTCTTTTCTCCCTCCTTTTCTCTCTCTCCTTTCTCTCTCTCCCTCTCCTCTCTCCACTTTCTCTCCTCTCTCTCCTCCCTCTATTCTCTCTCCTCTTCTCTCTCTCCTCTTTCTCCCCTCTCTCCTTTTTCTCATCTCTCTCCTCTCTTCTCTCTCTCCCTCTCCTCTCTCTCTCCTCTCCTCTCTCTCTCTTCTCTCACTCCTCTCCTCTCTTCTCCTCTCCCTCCTCTCCTCTTCTCTCCGTCCCTCTCTTCTTTCTCCTCTCTCTCTCTCCTCTCCTCTCTCCCTCTTCTTTCTCTTCTTTTTTCTCATATCTCTCCTCTACTCTCTCCTCTTTCTCTCCTTCCTTTCTCTCCTCTCCTCTCTCTCTTCTCCCTCCTCTTCTCTTTTTCTCTCTCTCCCTCTCCACTTTCTCTCTCTCTCTCTTCCCTCTATTCTCTTTCTCCCCTCTCTCCTCTTTCTCATCTCTCTCCTCTCCTCTCTCTCTCCTCTTTCTCCTCTCCCTCCTCTCCTCTTCTCTCCCTCCCTCTCTTCTTTCTCCTCTCCTCTCCTCTCTCCCTCTCTTCTTTCTCTTCTTTCTCCTCTCTCTCCTCTCTTCTCATCTTTCTCCTCTCTCTCCTTTTTCTCCTCTCTCTCCTCTCCCTCTCTTTTTTCTCCCTCCTCTCCTCTCTCTCCTTTCTCTCTCTCTCTCTCCTCTCTCCACTTTCTCTCCTCTCTCTCTCCTCTCTCCACTTTCTCTCCTCTCTCTCTCCTTCTCCTCTCCTCCTTCTCCTCTCCTCTTTCTCCTCTCTCTCTCTCCTTTCTATCCTCTCCTCTCTCCCTCTCCTCTCTCTCCCTCTCTCCCTTCTCTCTCTGCGTATATGTGTGGCTGGGGGCAGTGGGGAGTTTGCAGAGTTTCTCTCCATGCGACTATTTATTGCTGCTTCAGTTTTCTTCCTAAATCATTTCTTTTACTAAGTGCTTTTCTTCTCCTTCGTCATTTGCCCTCTAAGGACGTCGATTGCATTGTGTCACAGTTAGGCGGCTTTCGGTTCGATACATCCAGCTTCGACTCGGCGCTTCTTTAGAACTGGCTCCGTCTTCCCATTCCGATTCCTATTCAGTTGCCTAACTACTATCTGTTGTCGGGGGTTCATTTAGGAGGTAGAGTAGGGTCTTGGCCAGCTATGTTTCGCCAACTATGGATCGCTGGCCACCATCTCTTTAGCTTGAGTAGTGATTATTCAAGCTGTCAAGTGCAACACAAGCTGTGCTTGTTGATATAATCTTCTTACAGCTGTGCATGATGGCGGAAGAGTGCTTAGTTAGACCGATTTGAGCGAGAAAATCGAAGAGAAACATCGAGAAATTTCAATTTACAGCTGTACATGCTGATCATAATCTCCTTAGAACTGTGCTAGCTGATCATAATCTCCTTAGAACTGTGCTAGCTGATCATAATCTCCTTAGAACTGTGCTAGCTGATCATAATCTACTCAGAACCGTGCTAGCTGATCATAATCTCCTTAAAACTGTGCTAGCTGATCATAATTTACTTAGAACTGTGCTAGCTGATCATAATCTCCTTAGAACTGTGCTAGCTGATCATAATCTACTTACTGCTGTAGTTATTGATCATAACCTACACATAAACCACGTATTTTGGTGATCACAGTCTACTAAGATCGTTGATGATCTGCAAAAGAGTGCATCAGCACCAGGGCATCTTGCTTACAACAAGAGAGCTGTCAGGAGACAAAGTTTCACAAGGGACATGCAAATGACAGACTGACTGACTGACTGACTGAATCTGCTAAGCCTGCTTCTCTGATTTAAAAGTCGCAGAACCAGGTTTATATTAATGCTCCATTATGACTTTTAAACAAAATCCCGAGATGTGAAGACATGTTTGCTTCAGAGAACAATAAAGTAGGCAGTATTTTCAGTGTAAAGTATTCTAACACTACAATATAGATTATAAAATAGACAGATTAGATTAAAATAGACAGACATAGAGCAGATTATAAAAATATGTGAGAATTATTTTCAAGATAATAATCTTGCACCAAATTAACAGGCATAAAATCCTTTGATGAGGTTGAAAGACTCGCCGAAGATAGAAAAAATTGGCGAACTACTTTGCGAGCCCTATGTGACGCTTAACGGCACGGGAAGGATATAAGATATAAGATAAGAATCTTGCACCAACGACCACTCATAGCCACAAAATAGACTAGAACTCTGTATTATACTCGTATAATTGATCTCATCTCTTCACCATAGACTTGGGTGCCCAGGAAATGTGCACATATGTGAGAGATATTTAGATGCATATATTTAGATTAGATGGACAGTGAGAGGTCATGCTGGCCCTTGTGAGTGTAACAAATAGCTTCTTGCTAACAACAGTATTACAGTGATTAGTTTATTTACACAAAGTTCTTTCTTGTTAAATCATAGACATCTAAAAATAGCAGTAACAGGTCCGTCAATAAATTCTCATATTCTATGCTATTTGTTTTCTCTGTATGGACTCTCCAAACAAAATGAACATTTATTCATTCACTCATCTGTTATAGGAAGTTAAATGTCCTCATTCTTGTCCGGTTAAATCAATGTAACCAAAAGTGGTTTCCATTATGAGATTATCTATGGGGTCTATAAATGGCTTCGGGAAGGTGTATATGTGTGTGTTTGTGTGTGTGTAGGGAGGGTATTGACAACATGGCTTAAAGATCAGTAAATGGTTTACATCTTACATCCTTTCCCTGCCAAGATTAGTAAAAGCCTTACATCTTACATCTTTTCCGTGCTGTTAAACATCACATCGGATTTGTAGTTCACCATATTTGTTCCGTTTTCGGGGAGTTTTTCAACATGTTCAAGGAATCTTATACCCACTAATTCAGCCTCTTTCAACGATCAATGCTCTCTTCGGAGTGACAGTTAATGGCGAGGGTGGGGGGTGTCAATAAATGCAAATAACTAACAATTTGTCAGTGTTTGGAGAAGTATATGGGGAAAAGCAATATACAACTCATCAGCGGCCACTGATGTTTACCAACATTGATTGGCTGCTACAGAAGATTTGTCACTTTACTTTCCGTGCCATAGGCTTAGTCGATTTTTTAATTTGGTGCCTTGGGCAGCATACTGCCACATGTTTTGTTTCGTATAACTGCAATTCACATTTTGGTTCGCACGTTAACTGCTTATGTCCCTTTACTTCAAAATGTCGAAAGAGTGCTTAGAGCGAGAAAATCGAAGAGAAACATCGAGAAATTTCAATTTTTGGTGATATAGATAGGGGTATGGCCTGTGACCAGACCACTATTCTTGAATGTATCCCAAGTAGATCTGGACATATTAGATGACTGGAGAAATAGTTAGAAGGTTATTTCGGACATTATTTTAGCGAGAATGCAACATATCAAAACAAGACAACTTCGACAGGTAGTTTTAGGCATCTCAGATGGTAAGTACTCTAGATCTAGAGGTACCCAATGGTAAGTAGTACACAATTATTATCTAAAAACATCACATTACTTCTTTTTTTCCTAAAAAAAAACTCTGCATTTATGAAATCTTCATACATTTAGTTATATTTTGAAACTTAATAAGTACACTTTTACAAATATACCCTCTACACATATCAAGACCCGCGCTTATATTCTGTCACCCAACTGAATCTCCGCGTTTTGTCCCCCCGGCACGGAAAGAGTTAACGAAAAATGTATCTGGTGCACATGCTGTTCATTGTGTACTACGCAGATATCTTGCTGCCAAGAAACTCATGCCTGTCCTGCAAGCGTTTACCAGATCAATTAACAGAAACAAAGCACATGCATTCAACTTGTGATTGTTTGCGGTGGCAGTATGTGAAATGAGCGTAAAACCATGACCCAATTACTTGTGCACACTGAGGTAAGATGGCTTTCTAGAGAAAGCATTTGCAACGACGTTCTCTGTAACCGGAGACTGACATCCCAACTGTCCGGACATTCCCATATGTGCTCCGCCTTCCGTTCCAACACCCACTGAAGTGTGTGCCTGCTGATGGAGCCAGGCATGCACTGGTTGTGAATAATGCGCGCTAAATAATTTTGTTCAGAAACACGCCCACTTCCCCTCTACTTCACCAATTCTATCAATCTCCTGATGTGGTTGTTGTTATTCAACCCGATATCGTCCTCCATACGCAGTCTATTCAAAAAGTTAGCTCTTGCAATCTTCTCCTTGTCCATTTTCATAGGGCCCTGACTTGATGCCGTGCCTGGCAGCTTGTCCGCTTTCTCACTGCCTTTGACTCCCACATGGCCCTGGCAGTAGATCCACGTCAAACTGGGTAACCGAGAGCCCAGTAGAAGCTGGACTCACTCCCTGCGGAAGAAATGTCTCTCCATTCTCCATAGCATATTTCGGGAGTCTGTTACAATGATCCCATGCGGGTCGTCCTGCTCCACCAACCAGGAAGTTGCTTCTAATACAGCCTGCACCTTCATTCTCATGCTTGAAGTGATGGCTGCATAAGCTCCTGATTTACTGGCAACCAGTTTGCCGCTGCGGTAGATAACATGCCCCCCCCCTCCCGTGGTTGGCTTGGTTTTGGTGTTCCGAAAACGGCAGATTCGGAAGGTCAAGGTCAGGTGTCCGGTCGGGGTTACCCGTGCTTGTTTTGGTCATGTGACATTGTTGTGGTGTGATGGACATTGAGAGCTGGACACTTGTTCCTAGGCATACGGCAGGGTAACAGATGTTTTTTTGTGGGGGGGGGGGGTGCTGTATTCGTGGAATATATGATTGTGGAATACTGAAGTTTGTGATATTGTGCTGTGGAGAATAGATGAAAGTTTCAGATATGAAGCCTAACTGTTGCCCGAGCCGTCTCATGTCGTGGAGTCTTAGATGTAAGTTCTTGTATGTCAGATGCTGATTTATTGTAAATGTGGACGTGAAACGTGTTCGCTGTTAACCGTGCCAATGAATGTCTAGTAGGTAGGAGATTTTTGCGTGAATAATACCATCGTCATTGATTTTCATTAACTCTTGATGATATATTGTATGATTTCATTGAATTCGTGGGCATTGCTAATTGTTTATCAAATGTTGTTTGTGCGCACTTAATGTTTGCCAGTGTCAATTTATCATAATTGCATAATGATATAATTTGTTCATTTCACATGAGTCATAGTGTCTATACTCCGGCATTGTTCAGTTGTATTGAGTCATTTATTGATGATGGTAAAGCGTAGTCAATGGTAGTGCCTCTTTTGAGATATGATGTCTTGAGTTAGCAAGATAATAATATGTGATAAGTATGTGTTGGCTAATTCACGGTGTGTTTAAATTCACCAGGTTTTGTGTTTAAAGAGAAGGCCAAGAGCTTTGAAGAAGATGTCGAGAATTATTAAGAGCATCACGTGAAGTGACAGATGGTTTTGCTGTCATGTTTGACTTCATAAGTATCTTCACATTGGATTTTTATATGATGTTATTTGTGAAAACAGTCAGCTTTGTGTCTTTTTGTTAATGTGGTGATGTGTGTTACGTCCATGTTCTGTGATTAAACTTATTATTAATTTTGTTTGCCTTGATCAATATGTGTTTATGAGTGATCACTAATGTTGGTAGAGAATGAGCTGAGTTTATGTGTTTGATTTTCTTGACGTGAGGAAGAGTCAGTTGGGGCAGCAAACTGGACACATATGAAAGGGCTGGGACCTGGCTTGTAATCATGTGGGAGAGTGCAGTTTGGGATCCCATGTACGGCTGTACTTCACATGGGAACTAGAATTAGTTATGAACGGCTAGCAATTTTAGGCCAGGCACCAGAAGAATCCCCCCGCGATAAAATGATAAATAATAAAGAGAATCAAAGTAAAGTTTAACAATAGCACCAGTATTTTACTCCCTATCCATTTTTTATGTCTCGTGAAACTGGCCCGCCTGTGAAGATCACAGGGGCATGTGGTTTGGAGTGTTGCTGCACCTGGACTTCTGTTGTACCCTGAGCCCAGTCTCGACATTCGCGGCTAAAACTCGATCACGACGACCTTCGTTAGATTCTGTATATTTGACACTGATGCAGGCGCTAGTGATGTCGGTGGTTCAGTACAGCCTTGGCCTTACGGCTTTGTCCGCAACTCGGATAACCAAGCTCGAAAGAATCCAAAATGAGGCCATGAGAGCAGTTTTGGGGTGCGCCCAAACTGAAGTCCATTCCGCTTCTAGGGGGATCTGCTTGTGGTCGCAGACTGGTAACAGTGTCTCTTCTGTCTCTGCCATCCACGATCTCCCTTGCTTGCATTTTAATGAGTTCAGCTCTGGTAGAAGGGGGCGGTTTGCCGTGCCGGGAATTCCTGAGGTACATCTTCACTTACGCATATTTGTGCCTTACTTTCATGCTGGGCATATCCAACAAGTAGCTCACAGCTTGGTGCAACCCAGAACTGCTTTCATGGGCTTATTTTGGATTATTTCGAGCTTGACTGAGTTGCGGACAAAGCCATAAGGCCAAGGCTAAACTCAACCACCGACATCACTAACGCCCGCATCAGCAGGAAGAGTGTCCGTTGTGGCAGACCAGCCTCTCCCATGGTCTTCACCGATCTAAAACCTTTCTTTGCTTTCTGACTGACCATGTCCACGTGGTGATTGAAAGACTCCTGTCAGAGTCCCAAGGTATGTCAAAAAATTGTTCCCTCTCGATACATTCTCTGCTGCATTGCACTGCCGGAAGGGTGGTCTCTGCAGATCCGTTATCTAACAACGAGAACAAAGCAGTGTTCTCACTTCGTTGAGGTTTATCACTGCGTTCTCGTCCTTACAACAACCCGTGATATGGTTAATATTTTGCTGAATGTGGGCAAATATCTTCTGTCTGCAGCTTCCATGTACATACATCTGGATGTCGTCTGCATATGTGAGTATTCTGCCAGGGTCAGTCGTTGTGAAATCCTGGCATTGTATGTGTTGAAAAGCACTGGTCACAGCGGAGAGCCTTGAGCTAGTCCTAGAGCAATGATCTTAGGCTCCAAGGTCCATATCGCAGTGCCACGGTTCTCGTTAGAAGCACGGGGGCTACCCACCGCACGATGCAAAGACTTAACACAACTCAAATGTGCTACCTCCAACAGACATAAACCCATTGTAAGAATTCTCTCTTCTGTTTGGCGGACATATATTCCAAATTTATTGAAACACTGAAAGACCTGCAGAGTGAAGATGTTACAGTACTGTGTGTATGGTTAGACCTGGGGAAAGATTGTAAAGATGTTACAGTACTATGTGTATGGTTAGACCTGGGGAAAGATTGTAAAGATGTTACAGTACTATGTGTATGGTTAGACCTGGGGAAAGATTGTAAAGATGTTACAGTACTGTGTGTATGGTTAGACCTGGGGAAAGATTGTAAAGATGTTACAGTACTATGTGTATGGTTAGACCTGGGGAAAGATTGTAAAGATGTTACAGTACTGTGTGTATGGTTAGACCTGGGGAAAGATTGTAAAGATGTTACAGTACTATGTGTATAGTTAGACCTGGGGAAAGATGGTAAAGATGTTACAGTACTATGTGTATGGTTAGACCTGGGGAAAGATTGTAAAGATGTTACAGCACTATGTGTATGGTTAGACCTGGGGAAAGATTGTAAAGATGTTACAGCACTGTGTGTATGGTTAGACCTGGGGAAAGATTGTAAAGATGTTACAGTACTGTGTATGGTTAGACCTGGGGAAAGATTGTAAAGATGTTACAATTATCCTTGCCAGGACTACTCTAGCAGTTTTCCTAGTCAAAATATCCCTATTTAGAGCTGTACTGGCACAAGCAGATTTTCAGGGGTTTTTCTTCCTTGTCATATTTAAGGTAGATGAAGAAAGGGGACACATTTCAGACAGTGACCTTGATATGTACAAACAGATCTTGACAAACTAAGGGAAAACTTTAAAGAACACTATGAAGAGCTGGGAAAAAAAAAAGCTTGTGGATCATTCCACCATTTAATCTGAAAATACTTTCAGCTGCAGGAAGAACTTAGTGGATCATGAAGCAAAAAAGTCATTTAGAAGTGAAAGTGACTACTGGAGCAATGTAAACACATCTGCTAAATCTTTGTGCAGCAGTTGAACCATTTATACTTGCCTTCCCAAGTTGTACATGGTTAAGCCATGCAAATATAATTCTAACTAAGAAGAGGAACAGACTGACCCTAGAAGAGCATGGTGATTTATGACTAAAACTCAAATACCAGTGCTCTTGCTGGCATACATCACATAAATCCTTCCCATGAATGAATATTAAGTTTCAGAAAAAAACAGTATGTAAGATCTTATTTTCATAACTTAAATACCTATTTTTATAAAGTCTTTATTAGTAGTAGTTTACAAATATCACAGCACTGTTAGAATTTAGAATTGCAAAAGTCACCATCAATATTCAAGAATCTTGAGAACATATGGCATTCAGAAGTTCTAAGCACAAAAAGTAAGTTAAGATTATTCAATTCAAATGTAATATCCACCCTCATTTATGCATGTTAAAGCTGTCTTTTGAAAACAAATGCATAAGGAAAATACTTGGCATCAAGTGGAACAAATTCAAGAACAATCCAGAGATAAGACAGACAAATGAACAACAACCAGTCTCATGGGTGATCTGGAAAAGGAGATGGACATATGTTGGCCACTTGATGAGAAGAAACAATCTGAGAACCCAAAACAAGCTATCAAGTGGGACACGCAAGGCTGAGGAAAAAGAGGCCGACAACATGAAACTCTAAAGAGGATACTGTTAAGAGAGGCCAAACTAACAGACATAAAATCCCTTGATGAGGTTGAAATGCTGGCCAAAAACAGGAAAACTTGGTGAATTACCATGCGAGCCGTATGTGACATTTAGCAGCACAGAAGGATGTAAGATTAGTTATAGCACCACTTATTACATTATTTTTACATAATAAATGTTTGGTGGTGAATGAAGCTCACAGTCTGCTGGTCTGAAAATTCATGAACAGGCTGGTGAGTTTACACTATGTGGGGACTCTCAGTTAGCATTAAAAGACAAAGAAAACAGACAAGATGACAACTTCCACAAGAAACAACTAACATTAATTACTTTATAAATTCACATAATCTGAACTCACAAATTCCAGTGTTCATCACTTTTACTGTGAAATTCTCGTTATTTTAGTTCTTAAAAAAAAATGAAGAACACGGCAAGTTTTCAAGGAACAAATGAAAATAAAATGTACTTAAAAGAATATCCTGTAACTCAACATGAGTAAGTAAAAGGATATGGAAGAAAAGAAGAAGTTATCCAGGCTTGTGTTTATGTTCTTGCTAGCATGTGGGATGGTGACAACCAAACTAAGCTATCTAGAAACTTCACTTGATCACTCAAAGAAATATACTCACATGAAGATATCATACAAAAAAACAATATCACAACAAAACAGAATATATTTCTTACATGAAATTAATGATATAAGATATAAGAAGTAAATTCCAAACTAGATCTAAAAAAAACAAAAACCACAGCATTTCTAAAGAATGCCACCCAGTTGTTAATGAGAGAAAATATGTTTAAAAAGTTACATTTGCTTTTAAACAAAGGAGCACCCAACATCATAAACAGACATTCTACACCTATGTTCCCAATCTTGTTACATCTAAGGACCACATTTCCAACTACAAGCTGCATATCACCATACTGTATGCAATGCCATGAAGCCTAACTGTTTTTATTCAACAGATGGCACTTAATACCAAACTGATAATGTAGATGTAAACCATCTGATAATGTTCCAAGTACCATTTGTTATCAGACAGAGAGGCACACTGTAATCAGACAGCAGTCTTTTTTTTTGTGAGACAACATCAGTTCAACAAATATTTTTGGTTTGATATATCAATCACAGAAGAAAACAAACATCAGCACATAATATTAGTCAGTAATTCTGCTTTCATTCTCAGCATGTCATCAACAGAAACAAAATTTGTAAAAATGACACCTGCACAGTCTCTCAAACACAATGAAGTGGATACTACCCACAGTAATCAGTGCTATCCACAGCAGACCAGAACAAAGTATTAGACACCTTGTCACACAAACAGCTCTGCATACTGCTCACATGGGCCAAGCACAGAGATCTGGTATCCATTGTGATATAGCATCCAGCAATAAGTGGTAAGCTCAGATGTAAAGAACCTTCCTATAGTTATTATCTCCACTAACAAACACAAGATGCTACAGCACATGTAGTATGACTATAGCACCTCCTTTGCTTCATCTGTGAATGCATATATAATGATGAACTCCTCACTATAAAACATTCAATCTGGAATAACAGACTAGAATTAAAGCTTAAAATAAACATACAAACAAGACAGTTAATGAAACACTCCATGCCACTAAGTTTTGTACAGAAATTATCTCCTGATTTTCTTACAACACACACTAGCACAGAATTAGCTGTGACACTTCACTTATATCTTCACCATGTTCTGGGATGGCAGAGCTGCAACATTCTCTATGATGCATTTACTACAAAAATGGAGAACATCAACCTTCAAAGCAAGCCAAAGTACACAAGGAGACATTGGGATTCTGAATAGGCTGTAGACAGATGAATGTACAAAAACCCAAAAACCTTCACATACTTATAAAGTTAGCCCTAGCACCTACACCCACTTTGCTCATGTACTGGGAACAACTGGTCACTCAAAACCTTGAACAAGTGGAAGAAATATAAACAAGAGACATTGTTTTGCTCCATGTGATATCAGATCTATGTGTTCTGCCTAAGTGTTGGGTGAACCAGCTGGTTTCTTGAGTTCTTCCAACAGAACAGACTGGTTACTTTACTAACAGCAATCATATTTTACACACACTTGTTATGTCTTTCTGAAAATTTCTGGGAAAGAGCAGCAGAGGAGGCCTGAAAAATAACAAATATTCAAGGCAGACATTTTGAGAGAATGAAACATGACTAGAAAATGTCTGTGTTTTGTCTGCATACTTTGTGGTCTTCTCTACCAACTCTACTGTCAGAACTTCCTGTTCACAGACACTAACATGTGGGAAAGTTTGGTCAGATTTTTGGTTCCTGGGTAAAATGTCACACACATCAAAACATTCTGAGAAATATCATCAATAAGAAGGTTCATGTAACAAAATGAAGGCCACAACAGTTTTACAGATAGCTATACAGTTCATTTCTTTCCAAAAAGCCTTCGACAGCCTCCACCGACCCACACTGTGGAAACATCTTACAATCTATGGCTTCCGCCCAAATATGTAAACATAATAAAAGCCTTCTACGATGACTCACGTTGCTGTGTAAGAACAGAATCTGGCAACTCTGACTGCTTCTCGGTGGAAACAGGTGTAAAACAAGGTTGCGCCATGTCACCAATGCTATTTGTATTAGCAACTGACTGGGTAACGTGCAGATGCACCCATGATACATCCCCGGGCATCAAATGGATTGACAACAAATCACTGGAAGACCTAGACTTCGCAGACGATATAGCACTTCTGAGCTCCACACACGCTGATGCGCATGAGAAAACAAACCGACTCAAAAATATCTCTAAACAAATTAGCCTTGAAATCAACTCAGCAAAAACTAAAGTTCTTGATCTCATCAACAAACCGGACAACATTAAACTTAATGGCCATACTCTTGAAAAAGTCACTAGTTTTACATACCTAGGAAGCAAGTTAACGCAGGTACATATCAACAGAAATTATGACCCGAATTGCTTTAGCATCAAACACTTTCAACAAGCTGACTAACATCTGGAAATCAAAACAACTCAGTAGGCACACGAAACTCAAGAACTTCAACTCCTGTGTAGTGCCAGTACTAACCTATGGTTGTGAGAGTTGGAGAACATCCCCAGCAATGGAAAAGAGACTAGATGCTTTTGAAAATAATTGCCTTTGAAGACTGCTAAATATCTGTTGGCACGACTTCAGATCAGTTACATCAATAAGACAAGAAACTAAACAAGACTACGTATCAAACTTTATCAGAAGACATCACTGGAACTACATCGGCCACGTACTTGGAATGGACGAATAATGACTCCCACATCAAGCATTTACGTGGTCACCAGGGGGTAAAAGAAAGCGGGGAAGACCCAAAGACACGTTAAGATGAGTTATCACCAAGGAGTGTTCAACAGTGCTCATCAGAAACACCAAAGATTTAAAGCAAGCAGCAAGGGATCACCAGACATGAAGAGTCTTGTCCTCCACCATATTCGCCGCCTTTGGTCCAAGAGGATCAACTAACTAACTATACAGTTCATAGCAAACTGATAGATTAGTTAGGCCAGTGATTGCAGAGCTGAAACTGATACAATAACAAGTGTTTCCTACTACTGATTAGTGGGGTGCCTTTCTGAGTATATGGAATCATGTGAACAGTACTATTATTTTGTAGATAAAGTGAAGCTTTCAAACATACAACAAGTTTTTAAGATATACAACAAATTTTTCAAATGTTTGCTTAACGATTCTCCTTTTTTCATTTGCTATAATGTATGCTTGTAGTATTTAAACTATTTTTATTTCACATTCACTCATAAATACAGTTCAGTCAGTCACTCATTTGCATCTCCCTTGCAGAACTTTGCTTCCCTAACAGCTCTCCTGTAGGAGATTTCCAGATCATCAACAATGTCTTGCAGCCATCTTCACCTTGGTCTTCCTCTCTTTCTTTTTCCCATATATATGTACCCTTCCAAGACTGTCTTCTCTAAATTATCATGATGTTTAACGTGTCCAAAATATTTAAGTTTTCTGTGTTTAATCCTCTTTACTAGCCAGCCTTCTTCAATATTAAGTTCTTGTAGTATGGATATAGATATTCTTTTTTTGCTTCCATGATATTTGAAGAACTCTTCTGTAGCATTTACATCCAAAGGCATTTATGTGTTTCTCAGCTGTTTTGTTAAGTGTAAAGATCTCACAGACATATGTTGTGATGGGAAAGATGCACACCCTTAAAATCTTATTTTTATTTTGTAGTTCCTCTCCACAGCTTCTTTATTTGTTTTACTTTCTGAAGAGCGAAAGATGTCCTCCTTTTAATTTCCCTCATTGTATCTCCATTACTAGTTAGTAATGATCCAAGATATATAAACACAGTTACAGTTTTGAAAAGGTTATTTCAGGTTCCTGTTACCAAAAAAAAATAAAAACATCAACCCCAGCTTACATGTATAATGAGATTTCATTAGGCAAACTACAACAGAATCTATGATTCTATACACATCATATAAATGTTCATTTAACTCTTTCCATGCCGAGGGGACAAAACGCGAAGGTTCAGTTGGTGCCAGAGTAAAAGCGCGGGTCTTGATATGTATAGGGGGTATATTTGTAAAAGTGAATGAAACACAGTATTTCCTTGTACTTCCGTGTACTTATTAAGTTTCAAAATATAACTAAATGTATGAAGATTTCATAAATGCAGAGTTTTTTGTTTTAGGAAAAAAAGAAGTAATGTGATGTTTTTAGACAATAATTGTGTACAACTTACCATTGGGTACCTCTAGATCTAGAGTACTTACCATCTGAGATGCCTAGAACTACCTGTCGAAGTTGTCTTGTTTTTGATATGTTGCATTCTCACTAAAATAATGTCTGAAATAACCTTCTAACTACTTCTCCAGTTGTCTAATATGTCTAGATCTACTTGGGATATATTCAAGAACAGTGGGCTGGTCACAAGGCATGTCCATACCCCTATCTACATCACCAAAAATTGAAATTTCTCGGTCACAAACTTCATTTTTCACGCTTGAATCGGTCGTAACTAAGCACTCTTCCACCATTTTTTTTAAAAAGGACATTCGCAGTTAATGTGCGAACCAAAATGTGAATTGCAGTTATAATAAACGAAACATGTGGCAGCATACTGGCATAACGCACCAAATTCAAAACCGACTACAGCAGTTTACCGGCATAAGGCACGGAAAGAGTTAAATACACACAGAATATAAATAGATAAAACCTATGACATACATATGTCCTATCACCTAATCTCTTCTCACTATTATCATAAAAACATCATGTGAAGCATGGAAACTTTGAAAGGAATAAAAAAAACAATAAGTGACAATTCAACAGTCTGAGATATGCAGAAGTCACAGCTCTGGCAATAGAAAGTGAAGGCAGCTTCAAAAGCTATTCTCTCATCAAAGTGAGCAATAAATGAAGATCCAGTTTAAATTTAATAACACATTAAAAAAAAACATTTCTGTCACTCAGTGTAAAATTTCCACACAACAAAAAAGGCACTGACACAAGCTAGCTCACAACAACAATGGAACTACATGTAAAATAAAATAGTGTGGAACAAGCAAAATCAGCTTTTTTATGACATGAAGATTTATATAACATATAAAAAGAATGCCCCTAACAGTGGGAACAAGAGTTCACATTTCAATGAAGAAATATCACCCCAGGTTTCTGTGAGCTGGACAATAAACTTACACACAGAACAGAGACTGATAGATTTGGTTTTGAACAAAATGCAAACACATGTCCTGTTGGTCAAAAGAAAAAACAAAAAAAAAAGATGTCAGAGAAGCTGAGGAATATGTAAAATGAATTAAAACTATGAGGAAAACACATCAACATCATCTGGACATGTCAGGAAAAGACACAAGTTTGAGAACCTGAACATCAAAAAACTCCAGGGAAAAAAGTATGAAAGGGAAGCTGAGAGAATACAAGCTGACTGTACTGATGTAATGGCAGTGAAAAACATGTCATAACATGAACTACACAAACTAGAGAACCATGACCTTACATATATCAGTACAGCACTTCATGATAATGATAACTATATGGGTGAACAGGTCATCTGATAATCTTATATTAATGCATAGACATGAGGCAGCTTTAATTATTGATCAAATACCAAACATGAGACACCTTAAATTATTGATCAAATACCAACATCAACAACACAGTTTCATTATTGATCAAATACCAACATCAACAACATAGTTTCATTATTGATCAAATACCAACATCAACAACACAGTTTCATTATTGATCAAATACCAACATCAACAGCACAGTTTCATTAATGCAAAAAAAAAAATCTTGATTTCTCTTACTGTGGTAAATGTTTAGAAAGAGTTTTGTTTCACTCAAAAATACTTATGTAAGAAACACTCACTACTATCTCAATGTGTGAAGCAAAGATCATGCAGTTAGTTTTTGTTTTCAAGAATGGAAAAGCTGAAAATGATATTTTCAAACAGTAACTATAAATAATGGGAAAAGAGAAAGAGAGGAAGACCAAGGTGAAGATGGCTGCAAGACATCGTTGATAATCTGCAAATGGATGCATCAGCAGCAGGGTATCTTACTTACAACCGAGAGGTCTAGATGAGACTTGTTAGGGAGGCAAAAGTTCAGCAAGGGACATGCAAATGACTGACTGAACTATAAATAAAACAAATCATAGCTTAACATTATTAATAAAAATTTTTTAAAAAGCAGCATGTTCTGTGATATGCTCAAACTGTTTATGCTTTACAAAGGTATCTAGACAGAATATCACAATTTTCAGGAGTCATTTCTTCCACTCATTTTGGTATCAACCACTATCAAATATAAAGTGAAGTTTTAAAGCAAACTGTATGATCTCTCACTTTACTCAAGCACTGGTACAGTACTTCAACTTCACAAGTGCTGTCTCTTTAAAACTGTGATATCATGGTAATTTGCATGATATAAAACATACAAAGTTCTTTATACATCAAAAAAATTCTGCATTTATTAACAAATTCTGTTTCAATATTAAGCTTGTTTTTTTTCATCTGTTTTGTCCTCATGATATGTTAGTTGAAACAGTACATAACTGTTTTGTAAATGATGCCATAGACCTGCTTTTTTATCAAATAAGTTCTGTTTTGCAAAGTTTTATTAAAGTGATCCTGTATCAATCCATCCTTCCATCCATATCCTTGGCCAACAGTCAGCTAAGCAATCACCACCAAGTATGCTGTATGGCATCTTGCAGGGCAGCAACAAATTCTCTTCACTTCTCAGTCTGTGGCTAGCCTTCATACTATGACCCAGCTGTGCTGCACACTACTCATTTCTGCTTCTACAGTTCTCCATCAGATAGCCATGGGTGGTCCTCTCTTTCTTTTCCCCTAAGGTGTCATCTCATCTCATGGCTGTTTTAGTGATGTTGCTGTGGTCTCTTCAGAGCACATGACCAATCCATTTCCAGCATTTTTTTTTTCTATTATGGCACACATATCTTCTACTTATGATGAGAGTTTCAATCTTTCTTATTCAGACTCTACTAAATGAGCATGTTTTGATCTCTTCTCATTTTCACTGTTCTAAAGGACTCAGATTTAAACAGCAGCATGAAAAAAAAAACACAGACAACACACAACTTTTATACAGTTTTTCTTTTGTTTGTAATATTGTATACTCACAGAAGTTTATCTTGCTAAGAAGAGTTATTTTAATTTATTTATTCTATATTTTACATCTTTGTTCCTCCATCATGTGTCACTGGACTACCAAGGTATGTTAACTCCTTTTTCCGTATGTTCTGAATATCAGTTATAACTTGCGTTTGATTTTTTTTTCTTTTTATATTTACTACCAAAACTAATAAGAATAGCTGATCTATGTTTTATCTGCTCTTTCTAAATTCTAGCTAATAGTCTAGCTGATTAGGTGAAATGAAAAAAAAAAAAAACAAATTACCACATAAACATATACCTTACCCAAATACATTTTTTAAAACATTAATAATAAAAACCTGCTCTAGCTACTTGGCACAATACTGGAACATCAAGAAATCTTTCCACATCAGATCACGAAGATTAATGACATCTACTGAAAGCACTGTAATAAGCACCCAAGTCAGCCAAGAATACAAAGCAATTATCTAAGGAGACAGTATCCCTGCAATATCTTTCCTACTATTTCACACCAAAATAAAGCACTGATATGAAAAGATACAATGGACTAATAATACACCATAATAATAATAATAATCATGCTCATAAATCATCATCAGCTCTTGTCGATCTTTTACTTTTTCTTGATCTTCGAACATGTAACGTGGATAAAGATGAACAAGCACGCTGAACTTCTATAAACTTTTCCTGAGCAAGATCTTTCTCTTCTTGAGTCTTGAAGCGATCCGGATGATGAGTTGCAGACAGCTTGCGACAACGTTTTGAAATCTCATCCTGATCACTTCCAGGTGGCAAATCTAGCACCTGTTTGATGAGAATAATTTATAAGAAAGGATTTACATTTTGCTACCAACAACAAAGTGATAAAGAAAAAGAATCATTCAGCTGAGTTTGAATTACACATCTCAAATGTTGCAGTCATACTACATAGTTTGTTTAAATCTATGCACCTATACTTATCATCTAAAACTCAGAAGGTAGATAGTCTTTGCTCAGTTCTACAAAAAGATAGAAAGACTGAGAAAAGTCTGCAGGAATGAGTGGCAAAATATGAGTACATATCTTCTTCTTCTTCATTCGCTCTTACCACAAAGACCTCCCCGTGATCGTACTGAATTTACTCCTGTGGTCCTCGATAGGTCCCGTGGTCCTCCTGTGGTCCCTGAAAGGACCACATGAGATCCCCAAGAGGACCACAAGAGGTTCAGAGTATCACGGGGCTTTAGCCTGTATTCTCGGTGGGTCTCAAAAGTGGGATTGCGTGGTTTTTGTTGCACCAGTTTAATTCTAGAGCTGGACTTTATCACCTGATAACCTCAACGTGATTTGGATATCAGTATATCCCTGCTGGGTGAGAGGTGGTTGCCCATCCAGTCCAGTGTTGGACTTTCTCACCAGAAAACCTCAGCATGATTAGGATACACATACATCCCTGTCGGGTGAGAGGTAGGTGCCTATCTAGAATGCACTGGTCCAGTGTCTCCGACTTCAGCATTTTGTGGTCATGGCCGCTACCCTTCCCAGTTGTGACCAGGACAGAGTTTTTGTCCAGGACGAATCCTCACCACTAGGAAGTTTCACCCCTGGGTTAAGCCGGTTTAGGCATGTTATCCCAGAATGAGCGTGTTTAGGATGTGACCGACCTCTAGAGCAGAGGTACCATGTCATGAGTAATCATCAAGTTTCACCCCAGTATTGGTGTATATCGGATGTGGCCGGCCTCCAGAGCAGAGGTGCCGTGGTATGAGTAGCTCTCGCCGCGAGACTACTGGACATACCGGTTAAACTTCACTTTATCCTTTCCATCACCTTTTCACAGTGGCGATGCCCAGCAACCCTAGTCACATTTTCTTATTTGGCCGGGAGGAGTTTTGCTCCATGTGCGGCAGTCAAAGAATTTCACCAGCAATGTCTTAGTTTAACCCCTGGGTTAAGCCAGTTTAGGCAGCCTGCCCCAGTATGGGTGTGTATAGATGTGGTTGGCCTCTACAGCAGAGGTGCCCTGATTTAAGCAGTCCTGACCTCGAGGCTGCTGGTCACTTCACTTAATCCTTCACCTTTTCCACAACGGCGCTGCGCAGCAACCTTAATTGCATTTTTCCTCACTGGCTGGGAGGAGTTTCACCCCATGCACGGAAGCTGAAGAATCTCGCCAGCAGCGGATGAGTACATATAAATAAAGAACATCCAACAATCCAATATTTTGGCAAAAGCCTTTATCAAGGACTACATACAAAAAACAACAATAAAAACACACACAAAAATAGATGAAAAATTAAGCACTTAACTTTATTAGTATCTCCTCGTAAAAAAAAGACAGGCACAAGATATGTCCAGGCAAGCTCAAAACAGAAAAAAGTGGACTGGCTGAGAAATGGGATAAAGAGACAGTGACAAAAGGTACCAGCTGGCAAACACAATTTCATATGCCATGCAAAAAGAAAAAGAAAATTGCTAATTTTTTTTCCCAGTTTGTGGTTTTTACTTTGTGCTATTGTTGCTACGAAGAAAAATAAAATAGGGCTACATATTATTTCTTGACTGTTTATTTCTTGTTGATAAATAGCTTTTGGATAAAATTTTCCAACTGGTTCTATCTAATGTAGCTTCAATCTGTGCTGTACAGAAACATGACATGGCACAAGAGCACAGAGAGGAGCAGGTTAATTAAAATACATGGGTAGGTTAATTACCTGAGTTAAAAAAACTGTGTCCCGAAGTCTTTATTGATATCATTTTGAACACTACAAAAAACACATATCCACACATGTCTACAGGTCAGCTGTTAATATCTGAATAAACAGCAGCAGACCAAAACAGGTGCCCTGCTGCTTTGCAGGTCAGTCTCTTTAGACAAAGGTTAGTGGAGAAAACCATATACAAACCAAGAGAAGGCAAAGGGAAACCATGCCATACCATCACTCCTCTGTCAATTGTCCTGCTGATACAACTGCAATAAGCCTGCCTTTTTTAAAGGAGCATGTGATCATTCTGACAGATGGTTCCTGAGGACAAACTTAATGAGGGCTTCATGGTCTATAGGCAGAGCAGGGTAGTGGCACTGAATGCAGGGGCTTCCTAAATGGTGACCTCAAGCATGTGGATGGAGACTGAAGCAGTGACCAAGGCTCTGTATTGACTGAGTCTGGCACAACAACAAACCAGATCCAATACACCAACTACAAAGACATCGGCAAACCATCCTCTATTGCCTAAAGGACAGGCCACTGCAGACTACTGAGCCACCTACATCGACTCAAAATGTCTCACAAAGATGAGTGTCCACCTCCAAGTTGTACGTGTCTGACTTAAGTACAACTTGTTGTTCTAATGACTCCCCTTAAAGCTTATTAAAAATTCAAGTTACATACAATGCTTTCAATAACAAATGGGTGCTACTTTTGTAATGAACATCAAAACAGTGGTTGGTTAGTATCTTTTATGTTTTATGTTTTTTTATACCTTGAAATGTACAGTATATACTATATACCAAGGCAAACATTTGACTGATATCAGGTATGAATCACATCAAACTGTTCTGACGCACATGCCAATCTGACTTATGAACAGAAGTCATCTGTAACCAAGGAACTGCCTTGTACAGTCATTTGCATGGAAAATATAACATGGATGACCTGTCAGAAAAGTCTTGCTCTTACCCTGAATGCATTCAGCTCCCCTGAGAAGTCAAACAGTCCCTCAGCTTCGTTCCAGGCCTCTCCTGTACCTGAGTGAAACAAAACGTGAAGCAGCTGAAACAAGGAGTCCTTTGTTCGCTGCCAGGCAGCAGACTTGAAAAAGTTGTTGAGAACTTCACGTGCCGGGATCTTCTCGCCTTCGCTCGTGGTGATGGTTGCATTGAAGTAGAAACCACAAAATACTACAGACAGCCAAACTCCACACACTGCCACGTAAATAAATATATCTTTACACAACCTTATTTTCTTTCTTTCTTCTGTATCCAAGAGAGGTCTCCATCGCAGACCTCTGTACCACGTCACTAGAGCAGTAAGGAAACTAGCTAAGAGTAAGTTTGGACTCTTGCCTAGTAACCAGGGAAAGATGCAGACCGAAGCTATGAAAGGATAATACACCTCACACTTGAGTTCTCCGATGTTTGCCACAACATACACGCCTAAAGGAGAGAAAGAAAACCTGATGACAAAATTTGTCTTGGTTATTTTTTTTCCCCTTAATTAAGGATTTTAAAAAAACTTATAATTTTACTGATATCTTATCTTATATCTTATATCCTTCCTGTACCGTTAAAAGTCACATAGGGCTCACAAAGTAGTTCGCCAATTTTTCTGTCTTCGCCGAGTCTTTCAACCTCATCAAAGGATTTTAAGCCTGTTAATTTGGCCTCTCTTAACAATGTCCTCTTCAGAGTTTCACGCGGTCTGCCTCTTTTTCTTCTGCCTGTTGCGTTCCACTTGATAGCCTGTTTTGGGATTCTCTGATCATTTCTTCTCATCAAGTGACCAACACATGTCCATCTCCTTTTCCTGATCACCCATGAGATGGTTGTTGTTCAGTCATCTGTCTTACCTCTGCATTGTTCTTGAAATTGTTCCACTTGATGCCAAGTATTTTCCTTAGGCATTTGTTTTCAAAAGAGTCTAATTTCTTTTCTATTTCTTTAGTTGATTTCCAGCTTTCGCATGCATAAATGAGGGTGGACATTACATTTGAACTGAACAGTCTTAACTTGGTTTTTGTGCTTATAACTTTTGAATTCCATATGTTCTTAAGATTCTTGAAGATTGATGGTGCTTTTGCAATTCTGATTCTAACTTCCTTTCTAGTGTCACCATCCTGGTCTATGTAGCTGCCAAGTATGCAAATCGGTTGATTTCTTCAATATCTGTCCCTTCTATGTGTATTTTTCCATTTTGATTGAGAGGAATTTTCATTATTTTTGTTTTGTCCTTGTTAATTTCAAGTCCTATTTTGCTAGCCAGTGAAGACAGGCTATCTGTTTTTTCTTGCATGGAATTCACATTATTACTGATAAGAGTTATGTCATCAGCAAAATCAAGGTCTTCTAGTTGGGTCCCATGTACCCAGTCAATACCTGTGTTACCTGTGCAGCATTTTTTCATTATGAAGTCTATTGTAATCCCAAAAAGTAAAGAGACAGTATACATCCTTGTTTAACACTTGTTTCAATCTGGAACCATTCACTCATCCCTTCTTCTGTCTTGACTGCACAAACATATCCATTGTAGAAGTCCTTAATGATGTTGACAATTTTAGATGGTATTCCATATAGACATAAAATTCTCCATAATGATTCTCTGTGTATGCTATCAAATGCCTTTTTAAAATCTATGAAGTTCAGTATTAATGGTTTCTGCTTTTCAATATGTTCTTCAAGTATTATTCTGAGAGTAAAGATCTGGTCGAGACAGCTTCTCCCTTTTCGAAATCCTGCTTGTTCTTCTCTCATTGCAGTATCCACTATATCTTTGAGTCTATTCAAAATGACTATGCAAAATACTTTTGACACAACTGATATTAAGGTTACTCCTCTCCAGTTGTTACAGTCACTAAGGTTGCCTTTTTTTGGTATTTTAACAATGATTCCTTTCTTCCAATTAGAAGGGACCTTTTCTTCTTTCCAAATCTTGCTAAACATTCTCTGTAGTTGTCTCATGCTGTCACTATTGATAGCTTTTAGCATTTCGGGTGTTATTTCATCTTCACCTGCAGCTTTGTTGTTAGCCATTAAATTCACTACTGTTTCAATTTCATGCAATTTAATTTCATCTAGGTTGACATTTAGTTGTGGGCTGGTAAGTCAGTTTCAAGGTTTAACAATTCTTTTGGGTGTGGTTGATTAAGTATTTCTTGGAAGTGTTCAGCCCATCTTTGCTTTTGGTCTTTACTTGATGTTAATAGGGTTCCAGTTTTGCTAAGGATTGGTCTTTCTTTAGATGTAATAGTACCTGTTAGCCTCTTTTGTATGTTATATAAAGTTTTGCTGTCTCCTGTTTTTGCTGCTTTTTCTGCCTCTTTTGCCATATTGTCTTATGTATTCTCTTTTATCCCTTCTAGGTGAACTTTTTACTTTCTTGTCTATTTCTTTGTATGTTGCTTTCGCCAGATCTTTTCCAAGATCTGTTTTTGCATTCAACATGTCTAATTTGACTGCTTGTCTTTCATGTATATACTTCCATGTTTTATCTGATATCATGCTTTTCTATTTGATTTTTTCAGTCCAGCACTTGCTTTTGCTGCTGCGATTATGGTTTATTGATATACTTTTGACTTTTTTTGTCCTTAATTAATCTGGGCAATATTCTAGAGATCCTCAGTGACTTAAACATGACAGAAAAACACTGTGCACCTTACATAAATAGTCAATAGCCCAAATTTGTCTTCTGCTTGCCGCAGGTATACATTTGCATATTTGTCTGAAATCTACACATGTTATGTATGCAGTGCCAGGTATCTGCTGATATATGATATCCTGTCACCAGGTTTTACCTCCTACTCAAATACTGCTGTGTTTACAAAATCAGATCACTATACAGCCATCAGTAGGCCTAATATTTAATCTGAATACTGTCAACTGACTCAGAGCTGAGTCAACTTATAAGCATGTACAATTTTTGAATATGTCTTGCATACAGAATTTCTTACACCAAGATTTCCCACCAATTTCTAAAAAGTCCTATCAGAAACTTGCATGTCCATAGCACACAGAAGAGATAAATAAGACAATCTTTGGTCAAATTCTAAATACAGTGTGTTTCAAAATGGTGGGACACATTTTAAAGACAGGAACAAACACATTTAATATAGATTGTGTGTACTACATACTAAAGATACAGGAATTCATAACAATGTTCGTTCCAGGATGTTTGATGATGCCCTGGAACTCAAAAAGTGCATCCAGTGGGAGACAGCAGCCTTTCCAGCTGATGTGCCGCACCATGCAATGACAGAGTTGATAAACAGAGCCAAAGAATGTTCTCTTTGAGGTCATGAACATCTAAGGGATGTGATATTCAAACCCTGAACACTCTTTATGACTCCTGTGTCTTGGGTATGTATTACACACATTCTATATTAAAATGTGATTGTTCCAGTCCTAGATAACTGCCTTTAAAATGTGTCCCATGATTATGAAACACCCCGTACTATTATTTCAAGCTACTACATTTTCACAACTGCTATTCTGATACCCAAACTGCAGTAATCTTCATACTGTCATGGCATTCTTAATTTGCTAAATATTTGTCACAGAGACAGATGCTAATAAGAGCTACATAAGAACAAGAGAAAAGAACAGAAAAAATGTTAAGATACTTTAAAACATAAAATTGTGCCATGGTGAAATATCAAATCAATAACTATATAGAAACAATGAAACAAAATAAAAGAAAAGATAGATTATGTTCTAGGATGATGCAAGATAATTTTTTACTTTAAATCAGCCTATAAAGTGACCAAGCAGCTTACATTCCATAGAATAACGCAGAAACAAAGAATATATTATACACGTACATGCCATCATTTTCTCTCAGCTATTAAACCCCAGCAAATGCCTGAGATGTCTGTGAAGAAAGTCAAGTAAGTCATGAACTGATGAGGTTGAAAACTGAGAAACCCAAGAACTGCCTACAGAAAAGTTTGGTCACTGCTAATGAAAGACAAGATGCTGAAAATGAAATGAAAATAAAGAATTTTGTGACCAAAAGGCAATAATGGGAAATATGACAAAGACTAAACATTTAACTTACCTATAGCATTTCCTAATATAATTAGTGCCACAAAAGTATAGCGGAGGAAGTAATAAGTCCATGGGTTTGTTGCTAACATCCCATTAAAATCAGGCACCAAAGCTCCAAGAAAATGGGAAGTAACCAATCCCATTACAACCATTCCAAAAAATCGGAAGAGGCCACATCCTGGCCGGGGACTTCTTACAACCCTATAGAGGAAAACAGAACAGAAAATTTACAAGCTAAAAAATATGCACCTCACAAAACAATAAAATGCAGGATTGAAATAACTGCTTGTCTTGTCTCCTACCTCATATACCTTTCGGTGTTGAAAGGAAAAACAGACGTCTTGATAGGGCTCGATGAGCACGAATTTTCTGGCTGACCAAGTTGAACAGAACTTCTCTAGTTTCAAACAGGAAGAATGTTGATTGTTTCCTCGCTTTATCTCTGGCTGAAAGTAATGCACTCAGCATTCATCTCCACAGACTCAAAGAAAGCCATCACCTTCGATTTTAATACTATAAGAGAGTTTCACAAACATCTTTGTGACATTCTTTCACACTGGGAATGAGCTGTTTAGCTATCTACCTGATAGAGACTTTTCAATACTGCTGCAAGTCAGGAATGATGCAGTGTATTGAGCCATGGTAAAAAGTAAAGGCAATCCTGTCATGCCTTAGAGGCACACAGGGATATGGTGTTAGTGCCTATATTTTCCTTGTCCTGTCAGCACACTACAGAGTGATATGGTCAGTATCATGCCTGGCAACCTTTCCTTCCCCAACTCCAGAAGAAGTCAGGTACCCATTTCTACAGCTGGGAGACAGGGGTGCCTCCAGCTGGATGCAAACCCCTTCACCATGAGAAAACAGTGCACTAACCACTTCACCACTCAGACACCCAGCCACCTCACTGATTGTTACCAATCAGTTTTCCCATATCATATGTTCCACTTCAGTGCTAGTGTCAGATGCATTCACAGTGTGAAGCCTGTTAGACCAAGCTGCATAAACTATATTTGACACCCCACTTTTTACATGCTGAAGCAACACATATGTGTCTGTATTGTCTCTTCACTCTGCGATAAATATCTGCAGGTTTCTCATCCTCACTATTCAAGAAACAAATAACTATACACTATTCCTCTCTTCTGCATGCTCCCAAGGCAGCTGTCATCTTTCATGAGCTGTTAAGTTATAGTAACTACTGGAAACCTTGCCAACCCTACAAAAATCAGTGACATGGTTCTCACTGAACAACCATATTGTTAACACTGATATGCCTGTTGTGAGACTGGCTGGCAAGGGTGACCAAAATCAACCTGATGACATACTTGGAAGTGAAGTGTGATCGCAGTCTATGTTTCATGGAACATGATGACCACATGATAACAAAAGCTCGCAAAGGTCTATTGGCAATGAAAGTTATGGCCAACATTCACCAGAGGTTACCAATACTTCTGTACCAGGGGCTACTCCTTGCATCCATGGAGTACACCCTAGCCATCCTCACTGTCAGCCCTGCACAGATTGTAGAACTCAAAAAAGGTGCAAAATGAAGCCATGTGAATTATCTTGGGGTGTATGAGAGACATTTCCTGTGTAGCGATTAGGTACCTTCTTGATTTTCCCATCATGAACCACAAAATCAAATATCTGGAGGACAAGTGCTTACCTCAAGATAACTGCAGTCAAAAAGCACCCATTGCACCACAAACTCCAAAAAAGAAAAGGATGACAAGCTAGAGAGGGGCATCATGGATAGGTTGTGCAGAAGATGTCATCAAGCAGGTCTGTAAACCCAACAACATCAACCCCGGTGAGGAATGGGTATTTGTGTCTCCAGTGTTCAGTGCCACTGTCTCTTGCATTGTCACGCTTGACAAGAGAAACATGGTGCAAAATCCACTTACTGTGAATGCTGAGGTTAACGTCCTCATCAGTGAAAACTCCAATGAAGCAGATGCTATGATTTACACAGATGGGTCCACTGTGTGACATAAAAGGAGTGCATGGGCATTCACAGCACTTTCGGCGGGCAGAACAATCAGGAACCTAATGGTGCCTTTGCTATGACAACAAGCAGTATGATGATAGAGGTGATGGAGTAACAAAAGCATTTGTATGGCTAGAGTCACAAGACTGTGTCTGCATATTAAGCGATTCAATGAGTATGATCCGGAAGGTTGAGGTAGGTTCTGTATGCAACAAGCGGTGGCTTGAGTCAGTGCAGAAATCAACAATTCATAATCACTTTCATCTATGCATATGGGCATCTATTGAAATGAAAGAGCTGAACCATCATTGGTGCAATGGAGCTCGTGCTCAGAGGACAACGCTGATGCAGCATCTAAATTGGGTGGATGCTGCGGCATGCGGTGGAGCATATATGGGGTTGTCCCGAATGCAGTGAAGCTGGAGTCTGAGTTTTGAACTCTGAACTGGCTGGCTCTGCCATCATCACAGATGGACAACCACTGGAATGAGCTGATACTGTTAACATGCTCAGAGAGATAGGCAGAGTAGAGGACTTCGAGGGCATTAAATCTACATCGCTGCTCAGACTGAGAGAGCTGGGAATACAGATCGGCATAGCTAGAAATGAGAGGCATAATGAACATGTGAGACAAATGGTCAACCAACACAGGACAGGCACTATCAGTCATAAGACTCTGATGGATATGTTGGGGGGAGGGGTGTCTGAGTACCTATGGACATGTCCAGAGTGCAATGATGATGACCCAGATCATAAACTATAAACTGGAAATATTTCACTATTTTGACTAAAGTGTTATTACAGTAGACATGTATCTTCACATAGGAAAAAAAACAAAATTAACTCGTAGGTTAACTCTTTCACTTCCAAACAAAACTTTCAAGACCTAGCAAAAAAAGCAACAAAAAAAATGTACAGAAAAAACACAATAAAATATAAATAATGCTTATACAATAAATAACATACAATAAAATGAGTATAGACCTACAGTTGGCTTAGTTGTTTAAAATATTAATCACCAAAGCAAAGAACAAAACTAGACAGATGCAGTTATTTTGTTTTTAATAATGTTTTATTGCCAATCAGATGATTCATTGAGTTAAATGTTATGTTAATACATAATGCATCCTAATGTGCCCCTAAGGCATGACAAGATTACCTTTACCTTTGCATAATACAGGTTCATGTTTTACTTTGCTGGTGTCATCAAGAACAACAAATTTGAATTTTTTTTGTTGTGGGAGAGGGGGCAGAGTTCTAGGGCTTAAAAGATAAGAAATATTTACCTGTGTAAATATCTCAGCTGTGTTGATCTATCTCCATTACACCACTGTATGTAATCAGGAATCTTCCAAATGTCCCGAATGAAGCCGATTCCAAATCCACCACCAAGCGTAGCAAACCATACAATTGCCTGGTTGACTCTACCCAGATATAAATGATGAAGCCCAGCCCAGCCAAAGAAGAACCACAATATGTATGTGACAACTGTACTTGCCATCTCAGGTACCAGAATTTTGTATCATCATTACCATTATCTGTCATGATAACATGTGGACATTACAGTCAGTAACTTAACATTATACTTCTTTAGGCAAATATGTGAAATGGAATTTTATCATTAAAAATTGTGTGCACTATGTGATGGTATTTATGATGTGACAATATAAAATGGTCAATTCCTCTTAAACATCTATGGGTTTATATCTAGTGTGAAAGGTTTTATTATGTATGTATTACAGTCACAATGAATGATTTATTGCACAATTAAGACTCTTTTCAACTGATGGAGTCCAAGATATATACTGTGGACATCACATTCATAAACTAATAAGTCCTGGCTTTATGTCTGCTTTATGTTTTAAATCCACGTTTATAGCACTACCAAAGACACCAGGTGCAAAGGAATGTGAGGACCACCGGACTATCAGCCTCTCATGTCACATAATGAAGCTTCTTCTAAGAATTATTATGACAAGAACAATGAAAAAGATAAAAATGCAAACAGCAGATGAACAGTTTGAATTTGTTGAAGGAAAGGGAACAAGCAATGCCATTTATGTTTTACGAACACTAACAGAAAGAGCTTTAGAAGTACAGAAAAATCTCTAATTATGCTTCACTGATTACACCAAGGCATTCGACAAGGTGAAACATAATGAAATTATTAAAATGCATGAAGACATCAATATAGATGGCAAAGAACTGAGGACTGTAAAACATCTATACTGGCACCAAGAAGCAGCAATTCAAGTTGAAAATAGAACTAGAAAATATCAACCGATAAAACAAGGGGTGCGACAAGGATGTGTACTATCTCCAGATCTTTTTTCTCTATACAGCGAGAATATTCTAAGAACAATCATCACAGAACCAGGCATCAAAATTGAAGGACGACACAGTATTGACAGCTGAGAACCAACAAGACCTGCAAAATCTCTTGGATAAAGTCGCTAAAGAAAGTGAACAGAAAGGCCTTACTTTAAACATAAAAAAGACAGAGACTATAGTTATATCTAAGAAACAGAATCCACCAACATGCAGTATAAAATTAAATGGAACTATTCTAAAGCAGGTGCAGAAATTCTAATACTTTGGAGCAGTAATAACTTCAGACAGGAAATGCAGAACAGAAATTAGGAACAGAATAGACCAAGCAAAGACTGTGTTTCAGAGAATGAGAAACATATTATGTAACACATCCTTATCAATGAATGTTAGAAAACGAGTTCTAAAATGCTATATTGAACCTATCTTGTTACATGGAAGTGAATCATGGACAAAAATCACTGGAAGCAGCAGAAATGTGATTTATCAGAAGAATGTTGCAAATCCCCTGGTCAGCAAAAATAACTAATGAAGAATGTATGAGAAGAGCTGGAGAGACAAAAACCTTGTCAAAAAAATAAGAGAGAGACAATGTACTTTCATAGGACATGCAATGAGAAGAGGTGGCATTGAAAATATTATAACAGGAAAAATAGAAGGAAGAAGATCAAGAGGAAGACCAAGAGAAATGATACTGTACAGTCTGACGGGATGGTGTGAGAGGAGATCACCAACTGAGCTAATGGCCTGCATGAAGGATCATGTACTCTGGAGAGGCATAATAGCCAACGCCAGTTGGCACGGCACCTGCTAGTGATGATGTTATGTCTGCTAGTTGACGTACTTTTGAAACATACTAATGTAATATTTCTGCTATTTACAGAAACATAAAAAATGTATTTATCGAAGTGTACATTTAAAAAGAATGTCTTAAGAAACTGGATACAGCGACAGAAAGTCACAAACCAATGGCTACTGCAACACCAGCAGAAACAAGCATGTCTGGGCATATACAACATCTTATACTGACCGCAGAATATTTTTATATTTCAAAGGCAGACACGAAAATATGGCATGTAGGCATCTGTTCCACATCTCCCCATACACTGTCTAATTAATTTATCTTCAGATTTTCTAAGCTTCTTCTCTGAACCCGACACAGAAAACTGAAAGTTACTGCCAAGACTTCTTTTTTCTAAATCAGTCGAACGAACGAAACAAGAACTAATAATCTATTAAGAATTGCATAAATCCTTACTCTCGTCGATATTAAACAAAATGTAATTTAAACAAAGACATAAGAAAAGAATTCTGCATTACCGAATCACTTTAGATCATAACAGATAACCAAAATCTTTCAGTTTCAGTTTTGCGTTTTCTGAACAACAAACTAGGCCATCTTACTATGCGCGTTCAGCAGACGACATGGCGGTGGTGGGTCAAATTGATGGCAGGTCAAATTTTTCATTATCAGTATCAAAACAATCGGAAGTGTCTCTTTCATTCAAATTGTGCTTTCATTGCAAGGGTTTACCTTCATGACAAAACTTTATCACATTAAATAAATCATCTGGCATGAAATCTGCATCATAGTGTGCCATACTTTGTGCGTGTGCTATTAACTCTGGTATATCCAAGAATGTTACAAAATGTGGTTGATTACAGCAGAGCGTAGACAGAAGATTGTCTTACCTCTGATGAATTCTGACAATTGCTGCTTCTACAAGCGACGAGATCTAAGGCCTAGATTTTGCGCATACAAAACGTTGTTTAACTTGCGTGAAAGTATACTGAGGAAATGCGGGAAACATACTTCTGTATGCAGGAAACTCTACTGCAGAGAGCGGAACAACAACACAACTTCTTCAGATCATCAGAGGAAGTACCTCCCCCCCCCCCCTCCAGACAAGTGGAAGTCGGTCCTATTAAACTCCTGACACTCTGGGGGGGGGGGGGTGGACCCCTCTGGGTCATGACTCCCAGAGGTCTTGTGGGTTGTTGCTTTTTTCGTCCCGGGATTGATTTGGCACTGCACTTTGAAGTGAGTCTTGTGCGCTTTAGTTACGGAGGGCTGGTATTGGTTGTGGCAAACGACATTTATGTTCTCAATGATTGTTTCGCATACTCTACAGCCAGCATGAAGCCTTTTCTGCTGTTTCTGAAAGGCTTTTCAATGCCCTTACTCTTGCTTGTCCCTTTATGCTCAGCTGCTAACATAGGTCGTATGCTGATGTTGCTACGAATCCTCTCGCTCCCACAGTTGCTTGACCAGGTCATTGTACTTCTCACATATGAATAGATGTTGCTCCTCTATTCTTGTTTCGTACGAAACCGTAAGCTCGATCATTATTAGTTGCTGTTTTTCTGTGGAGTAGCAAAAATAACTAATGAAGAATGTATGAGAAGAGCTGGAGAGACAAAAAAAACCTTGTCAAAAAGATAAGAGAGAGACAATGTATTTTCATAGGACATGCAATGAGAAGAGGGGGCATTGAAAATATTATAACAACAGGAAAAATAGAAGGAAGAAGATCAAGAGGAAGACCAAGAGAAATGATGCTGGACAGTCTGACGGGATGGTGTGAGAGGAGATCACCAACTGAACTGATGGCCTTCATGAAGGATCGTGTACTCTGGAGAAGCATAATAGCCAACGCCAGTCGGCACGGCACATGATGATGATGATTTTCTGTGGAGTACACTGCAACGTCCGGTCGACTTCCTGTGTTCTTGATGGCAGTCGGGTATTCTCTTCCTCCTGCTATTGTCCACCTTTTCCACTGAACGGAAAACTGTGAGATCTTACATTCCCACTGTAAGTTTACTCAGTTCGCTTACAGCAGTGTTTCTCAACCTTTTCGCGCACCCCCCACCCCACCCCACGCGGGTAGGAACCCGATATATACTCCGCAGAATCGATGCTTTAATATATTTACAGCCACTCATCTTTCGTTCCATATGTTTGCCCTCCCCCTCCTCCTAGCTATTCCCGCCATCCCCCTCAAACTATAATATATACCAATTCTAATAAAGTCACTTATGTAGATATTCATCTCCCCCCCCCCCCCCAAACTATAATATATACCAATTCTAATAAAGTCACTTATGTAGATATTCATCTCCCCCCCCCTCAAACTATAATATATACCAATTCTAATAAAGTCACTTATGTAGATATTCATCTCCCCCCCCCTCAAACTATAATATATACCAATTCTAATAAAGTCACTTATGTAGATATTCATCTCCCCCCCCTCAAACTATATATATACCAATTCTAATAAAGTCACTTATGTAGATAGACATCTCTCCCCCCCCCCCCTCAAACTATAATATATACCAATTCTAATAAAGTCACTTATGTAGATAGACATCTTCCCCCCCCCCCCAAACTATAATATATACCAGTTCTAATAAAGTCACTTACGTAGATATACATTTCCCCCCCCCCCCCAAACTATAATATATACCATTTCTAATAAAGTCACTTGTGTAGATAGACATCTCCAACCCCCCACCCCCAACCTAATTTTAGTTTATCCAGTAGGCTACCGCCACCGAAAAGAAGATTAATAAATGCTAATCATGTAAGACTTACAGTACAGACTTGTGAAAGAACAGGTGCGTAGAACTAAAACTGTCTTGCATAAAAAGCTAGGAACAAGGGTTCCACGAGAATTGCCTAGAAGAGGTTTTTTGCCACGACATGTGGTGGAACCACTGCAGGTCCGTCGAGGGTTGAGAACCCTGGTCTGAGGCATATTTTATAGCCCGATATTTCCATCAGAGATCGTGACTAAAATAAATAAATAAGAATCATTTATATACAAATTTATATTTTTAAAAATGTCGCTTTATATTAAAAAATACAGGTATTTATGACGTGGCGTAGGTGAAATGGGTTGCAGGAAGAGGTGGTTTATGGTTTATGGTTTGGGTCATAATCATTAAACTCCAGACATGTCCATAGGTGTTCAGATCCCCTCCTCCCCCCCCCCCTCTCAACATATCCATCAGCGCCATGTGGCTGATAGTGCCTGTCCTGTGTTGGTTGACCAGTTGGCTCGTATGTCCATTATGCCTTTCATTTCTGACCGTGCCGATCTGTAACCTAGCTCTTTCAGTCTGAAAACGGTGTAGATTCACTGCCCTCGAAGTCCTCCACTCAACCCGTCTCTCTGAGCGCGTTGACTATATCAGGTCGATCCAGTGGCTGTCCATCTGCGATGACGGCAGAGCCAGCCAGTCTATCAGCTCTCTCATTTTCCTGGATGCCCACATGCCCAAGAACACAGATGAAGGTGATTCTGCGAATCGTTGATCTCTGCAAAGACTCAAGCCATTGCCTGCGTACAGAACCTGCCTCGACCTTCCGGGTCGTACTCATTGAATCATTTAAAATGCAGACAAGGGTGTAGTATTGTGACTCTACAAATGCTTTCGTTACTTCCATCACCTCTATCATCATACTTCTTGTTGTCATAGCGAAGACACCACTGGCTTCCTGATTGTTTTGCCCGCGGAAAGTGCTGTCAATGCCCATGCGCTCTTTTTATGTCGTACAACGAACCCATCTGTGTAAATCACAGCATATGCTTCACTGATGAGGGCGTTAACCTCAGCATTCACAGTAAGTGGATTCTGCTCTCTGCTTCTCTTATCAGGCGTGACAATGCAAGAGCCAGTGCCCCTGAACGCTGGAGACACAGGTACCCATTGCTTGCCGGGGTTGATGGTGGGTTCAGAGACCTGCTTGATGACATCTTCTGCACAACCCATCCATGATTTTTGTAGGGTTGACAAGGGCGTTAGAAACTTCACACCAGGAGAAAATTCAATCAAGTTCACTCTACAGTGGATTGGCAGTCTCCTGTCTGTCTTTTCTACCCTAGAATATCATCAGCAAACGACAGAGTCCTTCTCCTCCCAAAAAGTTGTAGTTAGTGAATGTTACCGCAAGCGCACAATGAATAAGACTGGCGAAAATGAAGACCCTTGCAGCAAACTTGGACACATCAGCTCTGAAGACCAACTGCCACATCAGGAAATCACCTTTCTCTGGATTAGGGCTGCAGCTATCTATCTGATGAGAACATGGTGTACCTTCAGTCTAAGAAGTATGCACATTAGGTAGTTAGAAGGAAGAGACTTAAACGTTACTAGTATGTCACATCTTCACACATGAAGAAAGGAAAAGCAATTGGGCCTGATAATATAACAATAGAATAAATAGAGGCGCTAGAGGAGACAGGAATAAAAATAATAACCAAGTTACTGAATGACGTTTACAACAGTGGTTATATTCCCAGTGACCTGCTTAAATCCACGTTTATAGCACTGCCAAAGAAACCAGGTGCAAAGGAATGTGATGACCACCGGACTATCAGCCTCTCATGTCACATAACGAAGATTCTTCTAAGAATTATTATGAGAAGAACAATGAAAAAGATAAAAATGCAAATAGCAGATGAACAGTTTGAATTTGTTGAAGGAAAGGGAACACACAATGCCATTTATGCTTTACGAACACTAACAGAAAGAGCTTTAGAAGTACAGAAAGATCTCTTCTTATGCTTCATTGATTACACTAAGGCATTAATCAAGGTGAAACATAATGAAATTATTAAAATGCTTGAAGACATCAATATAGATGGCAAAGACCTGAGGATTGTAAAACATTTATACTGGCAGCAAGAAGCAGCAATTGGAGTTGAAAACAGAACTGGAAAATATCAACCTATAAAACAAGGGGTGCGACAAGGATGTGTACTAACTCCAGACCATTTTTCTCTGTACAGCGAGAATATTCTAAGAACGATCATCACAGAACCAAGCATCAAAATTGGAGGATACAATATTAACAACCTTCGGTATGCTGACAACACAGTACTGATAGCTGAGAACCAACAAGACCTGCAAAATCTCTTGGATAAAGTTGCTAAAGGAAGTGAACAGAAAGGCCTTACTTTAAACATCAAAAAGACAGAGACTATGCTTATTTCTAAGAATCAGAATCCACCAACATTCATTCATGCATTCATTCGTTCATTCATTTGGATGTCCCTTGTGGAACTTTGCCTCCCTAACAGCACTCCTGTAGGGCTCTCGGTTGTGAGCAAGATGGCCTGCTGCTGTGCATCCATTTACAGATCATCAACGATGTCTTGCAGCCATCTTCGCCTTGGTCTTCCTTCCTTCTTTTTCCCATTATGTACCCTTCCACCAACACGCAGTATAAAATTAAACGGAACTATTCTAAAGCAGGTGCAGAAATTCAAATACCTTGGAGCAGTAATAACTTCAGATGGGAAATGCAGAACAGAAATTAGGAACAAAGACTGCATTTCAGAGAATGAGAAACATATTGTGCAGAACATCCTTATCAATGAATGTTAGAAAAGGAGTCCTAAAATGCTGTATTGAACCTATCTTGTTATATGGAAGTGAATCATGGACAATAGGCAGGTCTGCATAAAAATCATTGGAAGCAGCAGAAATGTGGTTTATTAGAAGAATGTTGCGAATCCCCTGGACAGAAAAAATAACTAATGAAGAATGTATGAGAAGAGCTGGAGAGACAAAAAAAAAACCGTGTCAAAAAGATAAGAGAGAGACAATGTACTTTCGTAGGACATGCAATGAGAAGAGGGGGCATTCAAAATATTATAACAGGAAAAATAGAAGGAAGAAGATCAAGAGGAAGACCAAGAGAAATGATACTGGACAGTCTGACGGAATGATGTGAGAGGAGATCACCAACTGAACTGATGGCCTGCATGAAGGATCGTGTACTCTGGAGAAGCATAATAGCCAGCGCCAGACGGCACGGCACATGATGATGGTGATGATGATGATGACACAGCCAAGTAAATATTGTTATTTAAACCAGTGCCAAAAAATGATATCTTGTCTTATCTCCTTCCTCGTTCCCTACCATTCTTAGTACAGTAGGAGCGTTTCCTGTGTCTGGTTTTAGCGGCGTGACGTGGTCAGAACATTTGTCTTGTTTCTGAATGTACTTTAATACTAACGTTACTCAAGTCCTTGCCCTGGTAGACTCACACCTCATTCTGTCTCTTCCTGTTACATTTAGTGCTCTTCCAAAAACATTTCATTTCTGTAGTGATAATTTTTTTTTTAATATCTGTTAAAAGTCCATGTCTTAGCGTGGAAATGGGAGGAAGATATTGTTGTAAACTGCTCTTTTTTTATCAACTGTTATGTTGTTTGTTTATTTTTAAAAATATGTCATTTGCTTTATTGTATCTGTCGTCAATGTGATTATCAGTTTTCCTGGAAGACAATACTGTACTCCCTGGTACATCACTTGTTTCAAAGGTTGTTTAACCATGAAAAAAATTTTTTCACCATCTCAGATTTTGACATTTTTCGTGCCATCTCGTTGAACTGTCAACGATCGTCTCTCATGGTCTACCACTGCAGCCTTCTCATGCATCTTTCTAACCGTTATGATGCTTTCAAGTTCTGCCCTGCTCGTTATATGTCAAATGAATATTTATTGTCCTTCTTTTGGATTTACCGTAATTATTATATTCAAATCTTCGAGCTGTTTGCAAGGATCTGAACCTTGACTTCACTTGAGGATAGTGACTTTCCACGAGGGACATGAATTCATCACTGGAAACGCCCATATTAATGATTTAAAGTCCATATTCATTCAAGCTTATTATGAAATGTGATTCATTTATGAAAATAATCGATGGAATTTCTTCTTCTTCTTCTTCGTCCTCAAAAGGGCGTTTGTTGCATTAAGATCCAGTTATGCGCCCTTCGTCCTACCACATCATAACTCATCTTGACGTATTTTTTGTGGGGACGGAGGCAATCAGCTATGGGTCACCGACTGCGTGTCTCATTTAGATCGAGCACAGCGTCTTAGTCCGACACGACCCCCTCTTGAGTAGTAATGCCAGATGTTTTGCTACACGACGCTCGGTTATCTTTGCTACCATCTGCTCAACCGGCTCCCTTACAGCTTACCAAAGTGGACTAGTTTTATGCTGGGCCCAGGGCCAGCTGAATAACAACAGTGTGTGTCAGACTTACATAGACTAGGTCAAATGATGGCGTGTAAAATAAAATGACGAACTTGGCACATACAACCTTTTATAGCGCATTCTATAGTGCTTTTGATGTAAGTAAAGTGCAGACTCACTGACTGTCATTATAAAGTCAGTAAGAGGGCAACAGTGTCAGATTTTTATATGGCTAGCACTACAGATCATATTATGCTTTATATACATTATGTGATTAGAACAAAGAGTGGGACAGTCACTGTAAAAAAAAAAGAAGGTAGAGAGAGATAGAGAATGAGAGAGAGGAGGAGGAGGTGGAAGGGAGACGGGTTTATGTGTGTGTGTGGAGGGGGGATGTCTGAAGGGCCTGACAAATGGCGTTAGAACAGAAAATGTTTAGAAAAACCAAGGAAGAAATCAAGATCGTGAACATACAGTGATATAAACGTTGCCAATGACTCCCAAGTAAATCTATAAAGAAAAGGGGGAAAAAATGGCCCTGTTTGAAAATGTGAACTACGTACAATTATTTCCCCTTACAAAGATGATTGGATTTGGAAAAGAAAAAAAAAAGGCACAAAACACTTTACATGCTGGTCTTGCTGGAGGTAGAGGTTCGATTCACTGTCATTGTCTCGTTATTTTTTTTTCCTTCTCTTACATCTACACTGCTTTTAGTACAAGTTTTCTATGGCTCTGTATACACATAACACACACATGCATTGCTCTAACACTTTGCTCTAACACTTTGCTACACATAACAAGCCTTATTGTTTAGGTAAATTTGTACACTTTCCTCCGAGGACAAGTACAGTTTTTCACACGGTTGCCATTCTATATATTTTATATCCAGATCTAGATCATTTTTTATACTATCTAGATAATGAAAATAAAGAAATAACATCTTGTTGGCAGAAATGCAGATGAAGCCATTGACAACAATTATTGAGGAAAGACGCTGGCGATGGTTGGGACATGTGCTCCGAATGACTGACAACTCACTACCAAAAATAGCACTAAGATGGACACCACAGGGGAACAGAAGTAAGGGTAGACCAAAATAGACATGGAGAAGAACAACAGAAAGGATGTTGAGCAACAGAGGGCTCACCTGGGCAAGAGCAGAAAAAAAAGGCAAAGGACAGGCATGTGTGGAAAACCCTTGCGGAAGCCCCATGTGCCCTGGGCACTTTAAGGTTCAGAGAGAGAGAGGAGAGAGAGAGAGAATGAAAATAGTAATGTAGATGTTGGCTATAAATCTAGATATTTTATATCCTGATCTAGATCATTTTGATGCTATCTACGTAATGAAAATAGTAATCCAGATGTTGGCTATAAATCTAGATATTTTTAAAGCTGAATCTAGATAATCATGGATAATTTTATTACAGCCCATCCAAAAATGAAAGAGACCAGAACTCCCCCCCCCCCCTAAAAAAAATTCCAGTAGTTTCCATATTTAACCCTTTTTGAGTGAATGATGTATATATGATAGTGAATAAATGTCTTCTTCAATTATTGCAAATTAGTAACACTGATCTGGACCTGTGTCTGCACATTAGTCATAGTTACACTGCATCCAGAAACAGCAAGTCAAATGGTCTGGCCACATTACAGGGCTACCACCAGATAGTATACCACAGAAATAGCATTCACACTAAGATTTACAGGTAATGGAGGAAGTGATGCCCACGCAAGAGATGGAGGGAGGAAACTACAGAAGCCTTAAATATCCTATTGCATGAAGAAAACTGTCAAACCCTACCAAGACAACCTATTTGTTCTGTCTAGACTGAAATGTATATGAGGAAGGTGACAAGGCAAGACACAATATTATTGTGAACTTGTAGAATTGGGCAAAATGTGATGCTGAGAGTATTGTGCAGGGACTTATGAATCCATTGACTGAGATGAAACTGAACTAATGACACTTACAGATAATGCACACAGAAATGGTTGGCTTCATTAACTGGCTATATGTGAAAGTTTAGTTAGGAGATTTCATCACTTATTTTAATGAAAAGTATTTGCCATTCTTTGCAGTTTGCAATTGTACATCTTCTTCTGTCTGACAAGAATTTTGAAGTTTCTTGAAGCACACAATTTACATATTGTATCAAAAATGGAAAAGTTACAAATCAATATATATATATATGTTTGTGTGTATGTGTGTATGCAATTTCAACCAAACTTGGCACAGATATGACTCACAATCTGGAGAAAAGTACTGTGGGGGTAATACATCCCTAGCACCCCTAAAAAACTTCTGAAGTGAAGTAAAACAATATAGAAATACCACAAGATATAATCCATGGTAAGAACTTTGTGACTGTGGGATCTCAGCTCTAATACTACCACATTCAAGTGCTGACACTGAGAGATTTTAACATCAAGAATATGGTCAGAGCTAAGCTGAGCATCAAGAATCTGGCCAGAGCTAAGCTGAACATCAAGAATCTGGCCAGAGCTAAGCTGAGATATAAAATTAACTCAGAACTTCTTCTTGGTGTTTTAATGTTCAAATTTAGCTCATGAGAACATAGACAATCCTGCTATTCTTATGTTTCCCCTCAAAGTTATAAAGTTATAAAAGATGTGAGAATAATGGAAGCATAATAAAAAACGTGACTGCGTGAGATGAAGCCTCTGCATCATCTTATTAATCAGGTCCCTTAAATAATAATAATGATGATGATGTTGATGATGGTGATTTTATTCAACTTTAGTGTAATTTGATCAAGTAACTATTATCATTAATGCCATATTAGTATTACTTTCACTTATACATTATTTTGAAGCAATAAAATATTTCCCATAATTTTTGTCTAGATAAATATTTTTAATATTTGGAAAATTCTGGATACATTTTGGAACAGTCCTGGCTTACATCCATGTATAGTATCATGACAAATGACGACGATCAAGGGAGATAATACTGAAATTAATCAAATGAGCATGACTAAACATCAGTTGTCCAAGTATGGACAAGCGACAGAAATATCGCTCATTTAACTCAAGAATGACTAGAAGTAGCACTAATCACCTGGTAAGATCATTAATATGTAGTCAGACTGATTGCTAATGCTGGCTGCTTCTATCGAAGATATAATGCCCTTCTAATCTAGAGTAGCCGACTACCTGCTACTGATGTAATGGCGGTTGCATCATAACTATTAACCACCTGGCCATCACTGATCGCGTCTTATCTACAAGTGGTGCATGAGCAGTTAAATTATGAACATTAAATAAAGTTAGTAACATCTTCAATGACTCGTTTTAACTGCAAACCTGAAGAAAGAACTGATTTAGAGTGAGAGAAAAGTTGAGAACCGCTGTTATCCAGCAACAGTGCAAGCCAGCAAGCTCAGGCCTGAATCTAGGTCACGCCAGTTTTTCAATGTCTGCTTTCTGGGGAAAGAAGGGTACGGTGTTTTGATACCGGCTTTTCCCAGAAAAGAAAGTTTATGACTAATCACACCAGAAGTCGTAATCTAAAACATCTTCCCAGGGTGTGTATCTTTCCCGAAAAGGCAGCTGAAGGTAAGTCGCAGCCGTGTTTCATTTTAGTGAGACTGTTCGTGTTTTCTTGATGTTTGTTAGGTGAAAGTTTGTTATGCTCGGTGTTACAACAGATTTGTAACTGACACTTCCCGTTAAGTTCATTCTTGATGATTCCATCTTGTTCGTGAAAACATTCAGAATCCAGACGCTACAGCGAATTAAACGCGCTGTTTGAAGGGGAAAAAAGTAAAGTTCTGCTCTTCATGTTACACAGTAAGTAAGCACTTGCACTGTACTACTTCTGTAAGTGAACATGTGCACTGTTCTGTTGGCGTAAGGGAACATTTACACTGTTCTAATGCTGTAGGTGAGCATTTACACTGTTCTACTTCTGTTATGATAAAATGTACACTGTTCCACTGCTGTGCTACGATCACTGACTAGTACAGTCACTGCCCGGAAGGAAAGCAGTGGTAAACTATCTTCTGAAAATATACCAAGAAACCCAAACAGCAACATGGAAAGTCAAATAGGAAAAAGATCTGGTGGTGAGTCCCCCAGGCCAGATAGATCTAATTTTAACACTGGGGAAGAGTGTGTGACAGAGGTCAGTACTAGTAACTGTGATGACGGACAAAATCCTGACGGTGTTACTAAGGAAAACCCCTGCATCAAACTAAAAAGAAAAATAAGAGTAGGAACATGGAATGTAAGAAGTATGTATGAGGGAAAGTATCAAATAATAAGTGACGAGATGAAAAGAACAGGGATACACATTTTGGGAATCTACGAACATCGATAGAAAGGATCAAGACACTTCAAGAGCGAGAATGGTAATATCTTTATATACTCTGGTGGAGAATTAGGAGGAAAGAATGGAGTGGCTTTTTACTTGGACAAATCAACATCAAAAGCATTACTAGGTTACAATCCAGTAAGTGATAGAATCCTCACTATCAGACTTAAGGGCACTCCTAGAAATGTAACAGTCATCCAGATATATGCACCTACATCAGCAGCAGAAGAAGAGGAAGTAGAACACTTTCATAACACACTGCCAACGACAATAGACCATGTACAGAAAAAGGATATTGTATTAATAATGGGGGATTTTAATGCAAAGATTGGTACAGAAAGAGCAGAAGATGAAGGACATGTTGTAGGGAAATTTAGCATAGGACATAGAAATGAGACAGGTGACAATCTAATGGTATTTTGCATGTAAAATGAGCTAATGATTGCTAACACACTTTTTAAACAACATCCAAGAAGACTTTACACATGGACATCATATAATAGGATTTTGCCGTGCTGCATCTTGAAATAACAAGGTAATCTTTTGGTGACACAGACTTTGCTGTGTATATGACACTCGTTAGCTGGGCCGTGTTGACATAAGTTGTGCTGATTCACGTTACGCACGTGAATAACAGGGTCGACTTCCATCTTGCTCTTCGAGAGTTAAGGTTACTGGACTAGTTACACACATAATTCCAGCTCTCACTCTCATCTGCTGGATTAGTTACACACTGTTCCAGACATACTTCTCATCCAGGCTCGTTCAAAACCTCACGTTGACGACAACTGGTACAGATACTCAAGTAAATCCTGGGTAACGGTGACTTGGAACATTTATTGATGGGATGATGATAATGCTGATGAAAATAACATTAAATTCGACTGCCGGCTGGTTATCCCTGCCATGTGGCCAGTCCATTCATACGTACAACTAAAATGTTCATCTGTTCCACGAAGACATCACACAGCTCGACAAAACACGTCCACACAGTTACACGTTCAAACCAAGACTAAAACTCCACGGACTCAGCATTGCCCCTACAGTTTCCTGTCACGGGTTTTGCAGCCCACGTGACCTTCTCGAAGGATCTCAACAGGAGAAAATTGAAAAGGAAAAACCTATAATAATGCCCTTACTATCATTGTTACACAAATAATGCTATAATCACTTGATGGGAAAACCAAGTTAGTGCAAAGAAGGTGGAGATCACACATAATATCAGCAAAAACTTTACCAGGTGCTGATTGTGACACGGACCATGAGTTATTAATAGCAGACATAATGATAAAGATTAAAAAAGACAGTTACCGGATCAAGACCACTCTGCTTTGATCTTACAAAAATACCAGAACAATATGGTATAGAAGTGAAGAGCCGTTTCGAAATCCTAATGGTTTTACCAGGAGGAGATGACACCAGACGAACTGGCTACACAGGCCAGAGATATCTTAATAACAACAGCTAAAGACATGGTTCCACTAAAGAAAACACAAAAGAATGGATGGATTACAGCAGGCACACTAGAACTGATAAAACAACGTAGAGAAGTGAAGATGCAATGGAAAGTGACAAACAACAACAAAGAGGAATGTAAATCGTTAACAAAAGAAGTATGAAGAAACATAAGACAAGACAAAAATACAATACATACAAGATTGTTGTGAAAGAATAGGACATCAGAAGTGTGGAAGAGATAGCGAAATATTTAAAGAAATCAAGACATTGACGAGAAATGTCACACCTAAGCCAAATATAATTTGTGATGAGATGGGGAATACCTTGACAGAGACAGAGGAAATTATAGAAAGATGGAAGGAATATTGCAGAGGAATGTATGAAATAGGTGACTGTGAAAGCAGAAATCAACAGTATGAATTATTATTGGAGGAGAAAGAACCCGAACTGACAGTAAAAGACGTTTTATGGGCAATAAAGAATCTGAAAAATGGTAAATCACCAGGATGTGATGAGATGACAGCTGAACTTATTAAAGCAGGAGGAAAGGAATATGCAACAATCTATCATGCACTATGTAAAAAGATATGGCATTCAGGTATTTGGCCAAAAGAATGGAAATGAAATGTATTCATACCACTGCCAAAAAAAAGGTAACCTGAAATTATTATGCACAAACTACAGAACTGTTGATCTGATTAATCATGCCAATAAAATTCTGTTAAAAATCATAATGGGGAGACTTTGTAAGAAAATAGAAGAAGTTAATATGACCCAAGCTGGTTTCAGCCAAGGAAGAGGATCAAGAGATCGTATATTCAATGTAAGATTAATAATAGAGAAATGTATTGAGTTTAATGTGAATCTATATTTATCATTTATAGACTACTCAAAGGCATTTGATTGTGTACAACACCAGAAACTTTGGGAAATAATGGAAAAAAAATGGGATTTCCAACACATTTGATACAATTAACATCACTGCTGTATCTAGGCCAACAGGCAGCTGTAAGATTAAAAGATGAAACAACAACTTGGTTTGACATAAAACAAGGGGTCCATCAGGGGTGCATATTATCGCCTTACTTATTTAACTTGTATACTGAAAATATAATCAGGAATGTTAGAGAACATGTAGACAAAGAATAATATGATGCCATAACAATTGGATGTTATGAAATACAAGAGATTAGATATACCGATGACATAGTATTACTGTCCACAACACAAAAAGGAATGGAAAAACTAATTATGTCAGTCTGTCAGAACAGCATAGAGCAAAACCTCTATCTTAATACGAAGAAAACTAAATTGATGACAACTGACAAAACAAACAAGGCAGCTGATATATGTATCAACGAAGACAAATTGGAAGGAGTGGGGAGTTTTGAATATCTTGGATCACTACTAACTAATAATAGAGATACAATGAGGGAAATTAAAAGGAGGACATCTATCGCTCTTCAGAAAGTAAAACAACTAAAGAATCTGTGGAGAGGAACAGACAGAACTACAAAAATAAGATTTGTAAAGGCATGCATCTTTCCCATCGCAACATATGCCTGTGAGACCTGGACACTTAACAAAACAGTTGAGAAATACATAAATACCTTTGAATGTAAATGCTACAGAAGAGTTCTTCAAATATCATGGACACAAAAAAGAACAAATATATCCATACTACAAGAACTTAATATTGAATAAGGCTGGCTAGTAAAGAAGATTAGCGAGAGAAAACTTAAATATTTTGGACACATTAAATGTCATGATAATCTAGAGAAGACCGTCTCGGAAGGGTATATAATGGGAAAAAAGAAAAAGAGGAAGACCAAGACGAAAATGGATGTAAGACATCGTTGATGATCTGCAAATGGATGCAGCAGGCCATCTTGCTCACAACGGAGAGGCCTACAGGAGTGCTGTTAGGGAGGCAAAGTTCCGCAAGGGACATGCAAATGAATGAATGAATGAAACTGCTGTAAAGAAATATTTACACTGTTCTGTTGCTGTAAGGGAACATTTACACTGTTCTATTGCTGTAAGGGAACATTTACACTGTTCTATTGCTGTAAGAGAACATTTACACTGTTCTATTGCTGTAAGGGAACATTTACACTGTTCTATTGCTGTAAGGGAACATTTACACTGTTCTATTGCTGTAAGGGAACATTTACACTGTTCATTTGCAGAAAAGAAACATTTACACTGTTCCTTTGCTGTAAGGGAACATTTACACTGTATGTTCAGTTGCAATACAGGAACATTTACACTATTCTTTTGCTGTAAGGAAACATTTACACTGTATGTTCAGTTGCACTACAGGAACATTTACACTGTTTTATTGCTGTAAGGGAACTTTTACACTATTCTATTGCTGTAAAGGAAGATTTACACTGTTCATTTGCAGTAAGGGAACATTTACACTGTTCTTCTGCTTTAAGGAAACATTTATTCTGTTCTACTTCTGTAAGTGAACATTTACACTGTTACAGTAATACATGAATAATTAGTGTATGACTATATAACACTAAAAATGTAACTATACATGAAGCTACGGGAGTAAAGCTGTAATAACAAAAATTTTTAATTATTTAAGGAGAAAATAGGAAGTTTTATTAATTAACAAGCATACAGTTGTGACATTTCAGTTTGCACCAAGAACATACAGGACAAAGAGATAAGGAAACAAAAAATAAATAAATAAATTCACATGAATGCTGTACAACAAATAATAATGTAAAAAAAAATAATGGAGCACTTAGCTGTGACTTGTAAGAAACTTGTCCAGGAGTGAGTGTGGTAGAGTGTTGAGAATGTTTAAATGGAGACTTGCAGTGTGTGATAGATTGGTAGTAACAAGGGGGTGGGGATCACAGAAAGGAGAGCAAATGATAAAATGGTAACCTAGCCAGGAGACAGGTGGGTGGAACAGGTGAATGTGGTTGGGGTAGAGGTTTAGTAATCTAGTGCAGTGAGGTGGTTCTGAAATATGTGTTGTGGGTGAGGATTGAGTAGAATTTAGCAGAGAAGGAGAATGTCAAGGATGACTGAATTTTTAGATCAAACCGTGGGGTTCTAGCATCCCACAACTCATATTTCAGAACCACCTCACTATATCTATGTATATATGTGTGTATGTGTGTGGTTTTTTTTTTTGGCCTGTATTTCTAAGACAATCGGCGTATGAAAGCGTCACACATGGCTGCATTTACCTTCCCAGATTTCTCTGGTGCCCATTTTTAGATGCAGGGTGGCCCCTGGGGCCTTTTTTGATGTGGTGCTACCAGAAGAAAAATCCCCATTTCCTGAAACTTGAGCCTGGCACCATGTATATAAATGAAATAAATATAGGCATTGTTAAGGAATATGCAGAAGGTAAGGTAAAAAGGTAAAGGTGACCCTGTCATGCCTTGGAGGCACATAGGGATATGGTGTTAGTGCCCATATTTTCCTTAACCTGTCAGCACACTAGAGGGTGATATGGTCAGTATCATGCCTGGCCGCCTTTCCTTCCCCAACTCCAGAAGAAGTCGGGTACCCATTTCTACAGCTGGGTGACTGGGGTGCCGGCGGCTGGATTCAAACCCCCAACCTTCGCCATGAGAGACCAGTGCACTAACCACTTTGCCAGTCAGACACCTGAATATGCAAAAAGCTAAGCCTAAATTCTGATGAGTTAGTCAATTCTTTAGTGGAGACTGTAAGCCCTCGTTCTGACCACTGCATGACATGCTCCCTCATTCACGTTGGCCGTTACCTTGTGCACTCGTATGCTTTTCTTATATAACTTGAATTTTTTATCTCCAAGATCCAGAATCTTACTAGTTACTAAACCTCAAACTAATATAGAGGTGTATGCATGTCTCCGCAGTAATAAAATGTCTATAAATGAAGAAAGAGTTTAAGCAATTTCAAATTTAATGCATCTTTCTATTTAACAGTATTCCAGCATATCCAAAGATGAAGTTACTTTTGGTGGGACGAACTGGAAATGGAAAAAGTTCCACTGGAAATTCAATACTAGGTTGGAAGGCTTTCAGACCAAGGGGTGCAACATCTGCAGTTACTTATGAAATTAAGAATGGAATAGCTAAATTTGGTGGCACAGAAGTGACAGTTGTTGATGGCCTTGATATTGGTGACACTAACACTAATGTGATAGAGGATGGACAGTCCATGATTAAATTGACTGAAGAAGCCCTTGAATTGAGTTCTTACATATTTCATGCATTGCTTGTTGTTTTCAAGTATGGTGTCCGTTTCACCAACCAAGAAAAGGATGCTGTGAAGATGATCAAAGCCATTTTTGGTGATGATGTTTTCAAGAAGTATGGCGTCATCATAATGACCCATGGTGACAATTTTGCTTTGGACGTGGAAGACGAGGGGGTCACATTTGAGATGTGGTGTGAACAACAGACAGGAGATATCAAAGCGCTGTTTGTTGAATGCGAGAAGAGATTTGTCCTGTTTGACAACAGATCTAAAGATGAAACGAAAATAGAAAACCAGCGCAAACAGCTAATGAAAATAGTTGCTGATATCACTGCAAACAGGCAGCCTTATAATAAAAACAATTTCAAGTCAGCTGAACCTGGTCGAACAAAGTTGCTTGTGATGGATGAACTTCCAAAACTTGATTCAGAAACTGAACAGATACTTAACTTTATCACAAAAAATTTGAATGAGATTGGAAAACAGAATGATCAGAATTACACACATAATATTGAACAACTTGAGAAACTCTCAAATGATCTCCAGAAACACAAGGATTTTCTAAAGGAGAAGGAGGTTTAGTAATCTAGTGCAGTGAGGTGGTTCTGAAATATGTGTTGTGGGTGAGGATTGAGTAGAATTTAGCAGAGAAGGAGAATGTCAAGGATGACTGAATTTTTAGATCAAACCGTGGGGTTCTAGCATCCCACAACTCATATTTCAGAACCACCTCACTATATCTATGTATATATGTGTGTATGTGTGTGGTTTTTTTTTTTGGCCTGTATTTCTAAGACAATCGGCGTATGAAAGCGTCACACATGGCTGCATTTACCTTCCCAGATTTCTCTGGTGCCCATTTTTAGATGCAGGGTGGCCCCTGGGGCCTTTTTTGATGTGGTGCTACCAGAAGAAAAATCCCCATTTCCTGAAACTTGAGCCTGGCACCATGTATATAAATGAAATAAATATAGGCATTGTTAAGGAATATGCAGAAGGTAAGGTAAAAAGGTAAAGGTGACCCTGTCATGCCTTGGAGGCACATAGGGATATGGTGTTAGTGCCCATATTTTCCTTAACCTGTCAGCACACTAGAGGGTGATATGGTCAGTATCATGCCTGGCCGCCTTTCCTTCCCCAACTCCAGAAGAAGTCGGGTACCCATTTCTACAGCTGGGTGACTGGGGTGCCGGCGGCTGGATTCAAACCCCCAACCTTCGCCATGAGAGACCAGTGCACTAACCACTTCGCCACTCAGACACCTGAATATGCAAAAAGCTAAGCCTAAATTCTGATGAGTTAGTCAATTCTTTAGTGGAGACTGTAAGCCCTCGTTCTGACCACTGCATGACATGCTCCCTCATTCACGTTGGCCGTTACCTTGTGCACTCGTATGCTTTTCTTATATAACTTGAATTTTTTATCTCCAAGATCCAGAATCTTACTAGTTACTAAACCTCAAACTAATATAGAGGTGTATGCATGTCTCCGCAGTAATAAAATGTCTATAAATGAAGAAAGAGTTTAAGCAATTTCAAATTTAATGCATCTTTCTATTTAACAGTATTCCAGCATATCCAAAGATGAAGTTACTTTTGGTGGGACGAACTGGAAATGGAAAAAGTTCCACTGGAAATTCAATACTAGGTTGGAAGGCTTTCAGACCAAGGGGCGCAACATCTGCAGTTACTTATGAAATTAAGAATGGAATAGCTAAATTTGGTGGCACAGAAGTGACAGTTGTTGATGGCCTTGATATTGGTGACACTAACACTAATGTGACAGAGGATGGACAGTCCATGATTAAGTTGACTGAAGAAGCCCTTGAATTGAGTTCTTACATATTTCATGCATTGCTTGTTGTTTTCAAGTATGGTGTCCGTTTCACCAACCAAGAAAAGGATGCTGTGAAAATGATCAAAGCCATTTTTGGTGATGATGTTTTCAAGAAGTATGGCGTCATCATAATGACCCATGGTGACAATTTTGCTTTGGACGTAGAGGACGAGGGGGTCACATTTGAGATGTGGTGTGAACAACAGACAGGAGATATCAAAGCGCTGTTTGTTGAATGCGAGAAGAGATTTGTCCTGTTTGACAACAGATCTAAAGATGAAACAAAAATAGAAAAGCAGCGCAAACAGCTAATGAAAATAGTTGCTGATATCACTGCAAACAGGCAGCCTTATAATAAAAACAATTTCAAGTCAGCTGAACCTGGTCGAACAAAGTTGCTTGTGATGGATGAACTTCCAAAACTTGATTCAGAAACTGAACAGATACTTAACTTTATCACAAAAAATTTGAATGAGATTGGAAAACAGAATGATCAGAATTACACACATAATATTGAACAACTTGAGAAACTCTCAAATGATCTCCAGAAACACAAGGATTTTCTAAAGGAGAAGGACAGAGGTACACAACTCATTGCTCAGATTATGATTAAGATTTCTGTGACTGACCAGCGAATCAGAACTATGATTCAGATACAGCAGCAAAAGCTGAAAAGCTTACAAGAACAAACATTAAAGACTGCAGGAGTTCCAAAAATGGTAAAAGACAAGGCACTTCCTGCACAAGGGTCAAACTTTTTGTGGAGATTTTTTGTCAGTTTGACAGGACCTGGCCGTGGACCGTATAAGAAAATATTTTGGATCAGCATATTTACTGTTGGAATTGTTGCATTTTCATACAAACTTTACAAACGTAAGATGCCAGCTATCTAAACTTTTGTGTGGCTGTCAAAAAGATGATCGTATTGTAGATGTCTTTTACTGGTTTTCCTCATATGTTTTTGTTTTCACCAAGACAGCTTTTTGTTGCTTGACATGTTTTCTACTCTGTATTCTCACTTCTCCTGGTCTTTCTAATGGCCACTTTACCCTCAGGCAGTTGTTTTGTGCTGTTCCTGTAAGACTCATTGAAAAACATGCCATTCAGTTTTCTTAGGTGCAGAAGTTCAGTGTTGTATTTTGTTGTACTTTTTTTTTTGTCTTGTCTTGTCTCCTTCCTCTTATACCTTTCAGTGTTGAGGAGACAAATTGCTTCATATAATGGGATATTTAAGGCTTCTGTAATTTTCTCTCTCCATCTCTTGCATGGGCAAGATCTGTTACCTACAAATCTTAGTGTGAATGCTTTCTGTGGTATACTGTCTGGTGGTAACCATGTAACATGGCCAAAGCATTTGACTTGCTGTTTCTGGACAGAGTATAATACTGGTGTTACTCCAACCTTTGTCCTGGTGGTATCGTTTTTTATTTGGTCTCTTCTTGTCATATTTAGTTTATGGTTTATGGTCTGGGTCATCATCATTGCACTCCAAACATGTCCATAGCTGCTCAGATCACCCACCTCAACATATCTATCAACATCCTGTGGTTGATAGTGTCTGTCCTGTGTTGTTTGATCAGTTGTGTTGCATGTGCAGTATTCTCCATAAACCTCTCATTTCTGTCATAATGATTTTTCTTTTGTTCTTGACAATTAGTGTCCATGTTTGACATTGATAGCTTAGAGCTGGGAGGAAAATTGCATTGTACACTGCTTTTTTTATTTCAGTCGTGATGTATTTGCTTTTCAGTAAAGGAGTCATTTGTCCAGTGACCTGATTTGCTTTATTTCATCTGTTCTCAGTCTCATCCCTGAGGATGATATTATGCTACCAAGGTATTTGAAATGTTTAACTTGTTTCAAGGGCTGATTGTCTAGGAAGATCTTTGTTTAGATTTCTTCTCTCGCTATGGTCATGACTTCTGTTTTTTTCAGCACTGTTATTGAGGTTTTTACATGCCCCTGGTAAGTTGTCCATGTTCTGCTGTAGGTATTTTTCTGATGTGGCTATAAGTGCTCGATCATCGACAAAAAGAAGTTCGTCTATGGTCCACTTATTGGATATGTCTTCTGGAAGGTGTTGTGTTGTGTTGCTTGGCAGCTTTGTGGTGGGGTTTTTGCTATGTATGTTAGCTTCTTTGCAGATGTTGTCAAAGTATGTTATGAATAGTAAGGGAGATAGCACACAGCCCTGCCTCACTCCAGATTTTATGATGAATGCTTCAGACTGACCTGCATTTGTTGTAACTGAGCACTGACTGTTGTCATATAGGTTTTTGCATAGGTTGATTAGATGTGTACTAGCTCCATAGTGCTGGAAGATTTCCCATAGTTTATCTACTTTGACATCGTAGAGGTTCTGCAAATGGATGCATCATCAGCAGGCCATTTCGCTCATGACCGAGAGGCCTACAGGAATGCTGTTAGGGAGGCAAAGTTCTGCAAGGGACATGCAAATGAATGAATGAATTATCTACTTTATCAAATGCTTTTTCTTGATCTACGTAAGATGTATGCAGTATCTGATTGTGTTCAACTGATTTTTTTTTTTTTAGTTCTCTTAGGGAAAAGATGGCATCTGTACAGTTTCTACTTTTTCTAAATCCTGTCTGCGTTTCATTTAATTGTGGTTCAATCACTGGTTGCAGTCTGCTCTCTAGGATCTTGCAGAACATTTTTCCAGTATGGCTTAGCAGTGAGATGCTTCTATATTGGTTGCAGTCCCTTTTACTGCCTTTTTTCTTCTTTTTCTGATCGCCCATGAGACAGGGTGTTGTTTGCTCTTCTTCAAGACATATATAAAAATGATAATAACTTTCCTTGTTCTAGAAATAAGAAATCTGTGTGTATTACTATTATCAGCTTTTTGATATGCTCATGTTATTTTGTTGCATTCTACAGTCTTACTATTAACTCATATTCAAGCAACGTTATTCATATATTAAGTGTTATTCATATTTTATGTGCTCATAACATTCTGTTCATTTATGATTTTATATTGATCTGAGTATTCAACTTAAGCTTAAACATTTGTGACTAGATTATATGATGGAAGAAACAAGACATTTAGAGTTGGCTGTGGTAGTAATTGTCTAGGTTGTTTCACTACAATGATCCATATTAAAAGCATTTTCTTAATAAACAGAATATTTATGAGCAAAATTGATGAAGTTTGTCTAATTATATTTGATGTTTGTCTGTCTTAGTTGCAGAACTTCATCCCTGATACCTTTCTCAACCAACACAACTCACAGTCATAGTTTCAGGTTAAATCGTGATTACTGAATGAATGAATGAATGAATGAATAATCTTTATTTTTAAAGGGTAAAGAGTTGGGCATGCAGGCCCGTCTTACATTCTGCCCTTCATCACTCCATCTTTCATTCTTCCCACACACTTGATTTAGTACACATATACAAATTAAATTAGGAAAAAACATATCAAAAGAGTGTAAGATTTAACTACTACAAGTAAAAGAGAAGAAGTAATTAACCTAATAAAATAGCACTCACGCACACATACACACGCAGACTTATACATAAACAAAAATACATTGTAAATACAGATCTTCTAACATATGTTTTTTAACAAACATTAAAATAATTTCTAAATTCTAAGCTGAAGAGCTTATATGATCTTCTTCTTAATTCTTCTTCCTTCTTCTTTTTCTTCTTCTTCCTTCTTCTTCTTCTTTTTTTTTCTTCTTCTTCCTCCTCCTCCTCCTCCTCCTCCTTTTTCTCCTTCTTCTTTTTCTTCTTCTTCTTCTTCTTTTTCTTCTTCTTCTTCCTTCTTCTTTCTTCATCTTCCTACTTCTTCCTTCTTCTTTTTTTTCTTTTTCTTCTTCTTCATCTTCTTTCTTTTTCTTCTTTTTTTTTCTTCTTCATCTTCAGAACTGCTAGTTGGTGCTCTTTGCCACTGATGCAGGTAAAATGAGACATAGCATCGTGTTGGTTTGGAAACGAATTACCAGGGCTATTTTTTCCCCCAGAGTGGAGCTACAAATCAGAGAATGTGCAAGACTTCTTTAGCAGACTCTACCACTATAGGCACTGTGATTGGTAGCCAAAATTTGTATGTTCCGCAAGACTTCTTTAGCAGACTCTACCGCTATGGGCACTGTCATTCGGTAGCAAAAATTTGTATGTTCCAGTTCATAGCTGAAATTTTGTTCTCTCTTTGAGCAGTTCACTTGCCTCTGTTAATGGTTATAACCATTTGTGTTTATTTCTTTCAATATACCTTCTTTGCAAAGTGTATGTCTTGTGATTTCTTGGTGTGTTTAATGTTTGAGTGCGTTGCTCATTCTCTGAATTTAACCATCAGTGACAATGCATAACTTATTGCAGGCACGTTCGTTTTCATTTTCCCTCACTTGGGAAAAAATTGTACAAGTTTTTTTCATGTTTTTCTAAGCTGTAGCAGATCCTTTTGAAGAACATTTTAAATATGACATTGAAGCGGCCGTCATAGACAAAATGGCAAAGTAGAATTGAAGAAATCTGTTCTCTGTGACGTAAACTATGACAGGTTTATGATGCACTATATAACATTATGGACAATAGCAACTTAAAACATCAGTAGATAGTAAACTAAGAGAAGAGCAAGCAGGTTTCAGGCAAGGAAGATCCTGTACTGACCACATTGCTACAATGCGAATAATAGAACAGTCGGTGGAGTGGAATTCTTCACTGTTAGTTACATTCATTGATTATGAGAAGGCATGTGATAGTTTAGATCGTAGAATGTTATGGAAACTACTGGAGTGTTATGGTATTCTGGCCAAGATAACAAAGCTTATAAAGACTGTATATGAAGGAACAACTTGTAGAATTGTGCACGGAGGAACTCTCACAGAAAGTTTTAAAGTGGAAACGGGCGTGCGACAGGGATGTTTGCTATCACCATTCCTATTTCTTCTAGCAATCGACTGGATCATGAAAACTACCACACAAAGAAAAAGAAATGGGATACAATGGAAATTTTTGACTTCGCAGATGATGTGGCACTTATGGCACACAGCTATTTAATCTGGTCAAGAAACTAAAACAGAACTCTCTCTCTCTCTCTCTCTCTCTCTCTCTCTCTCTCTCTCTCTCTCTCTCTCTGAACCTTAAGTGCCCTAGGGCACATGGGGCTTCCGCAAGGGTTTTCCACAAACGCCTGTCCTTTGCCTTTTTTTCTGCTCTTGCCCAGGTGAGCCCTCTGTTGCTCAACATCCTTTCTGTTGTTCTTCTCCATGTCTCTTTTGGTCTACCCTTACTTCTGTTCCCCTGTGGTGTCCATGTTAGTGCTATTTTTGGTAGTGAGTTGTCAGTCATTCGGACTACATGTCCCAACCATCGCCAGCGTCTTTCCTCAATAATTGCTGTCAGTGACTTCATTTTTTTTTTGAGACGACGAAAACAACAGGCCGTGACACGGTGGTACTGCAAACCGGGTCCACTCGTAACGAGATGTAACCTTACCCCAGGCATTCAGTGTGCAGGGCAGGCCTCAAGCATCTCGTTTGTTCCAAAATAACAAAGTGTACATTCTACGGAGCGCAGAACTACACTTTGATCTTAGCCAAAAGGCCGAGAAGTAGTGGCTTCATCTGCATTTCTGCCAACAAGATGTTATTTCTTTTGGTGTTTGGCCAAAATATTTTTCTAATTCTTCGTAAATATTTAGTCTGGAAAGAATTCAACTTGTTTTCTATGGTTTTTGTGATTTTCCAGCATTCACTTCCATAGAGTATTACACTTAGAACATTACTCTTAAATATCCTGATTTTCGTATTTATGCAGTGTTTTTTAGATTTCCATATAGTCTGCTGGATGCATCAGCAGCAGGTCATCTTGCTCACAACCGAGAGGCTTACAGGAGTGCTGTTAGGGAGGCAAAGTTCCACATGGGACATGCAAATGATTGAATGAAATGAATATAGTCTGCAGCACTGCAAAAGCCTGGTTTGCTGGTGTTCCAATATAACCACAATTTAAATCGAATGTAATATTATCTCCCTTTCATCGTGTCCCCGCCTACCTGCGCTTTTTCTCCGGAAGAACAGTGAAAAGAACCAGACTTCAGTGCAACAAGTGTGCCTAGGCTGTTTAATTAAATCAGCGCTTCTCAACCTGGCGCCATATGGTCCCGGGGGGGGGGGGCGCACGGAAAAATTTCAGTGGGCCATAGGTGAACAACTTGAAAAAAGGGGAGCTACTGAACTTGTTGAAGGGGCCACGGAAAATCTAAGTCTACTATATTGTAAACAGTGTCTTGTTAACGTCAGAGAACATAACCCTATTCGTATCTAAAATAGGGAACCTTGCGTCGCCGCCAGTTGAGAACCAGTGAAGAAGGAGCTCCTGCGGTATTAGCCCGCGAATAATAGAACAGTCGGTGGAGTGGAATTCTTCACTGTTAGTTACATTCATTGATTATGAGAAGGCATGTGATAGTTTAGATCGTAGAATGCTATGGAAACTATTGGAGTGTTATGGTATTCTGGCCAAGATAACAAAGCTTATAAAGACTGTATATGAAGGAACAACTTGTAGAATTGTGCACGGAGGAACTCTCACAGAAAGTTTTAAAGTGGAAACGGGCGTGCGACAGGGATGTTTGCTATCACCATTCCTATTTCTTCTAGCAATCGACTGGATCATGAAAACTACCACACAAAGAAAAAGAAATGGGATACAATGGAAATTTTTGACTTCGCAGATGATGTGGCACTTATGGCACACAGCTATTTAATCTGGTCAAGAAACTAAAACAGAACTCTCTCTCTCTCTCTCTCTCTCTCTCTCTCTCTCTCTCTCTCTCTCTCTGAACCTTAAGTGCCCTAGGGCACATGGGGCTTCCGCAAGGGTTTTCCACAAACGCCTGTCCTTTGCCTTTTTTTCTGCTCTTGCCCAGGTGAGCCCTCTGTTGCTCAACATCCTTTCTGTTGTTCTTCTCCATGTCTCTTTTGGTCTACCCTTACTTCTGTTCCCCTGTGGTGTCCATGTTAGTGCTATTTTTGGTAGTGAGTTGTCAGTCATTCGGACTACATGTCCCAACCATCGCCAGCGTCATTCCTCAATAATTGCTGTCAGTGACTTCATTTTTTTTTTGAGACGACGAAAACAACAGGCCGTGACACGGTGGTACTGCAAACCGGGTCCACCCGTAACGAGATGTAGACCTTACCCCAGGCATTCAGTGTGAAGGGCAGGCCTCAAGCATCTCGTTTGTTCCAAAATAACAAAGTGTACATTCTACGGAGCGCAGAACTACACTTTGATCTTAGCCAAAAGGCCGAGAAGTAGTGGCTTCATCTGCATTTCTGCCAACAAGATGTTATTTCTTTTGGTGTTTGGCCAAAATATTTTTCTAATTCTTCGTAAACATTTAGTCTGGAAAGAATTCAACTTGTTTTCTATGGTTTTTGTGATTTTCCAGCATTCACTTCCATAGAATAGTACACTTAGAACATTACTCTTAAATATCCTGATTTTCGTATTTATGCAGTGTTTTTTAGATTTCCATATAGTCTGCTGGATGCATCAGCAGCAGGTCATCTTGCTCACAACCGAGAGGCTTACAGGAGTGCTGTTAGGGAGGCAAAGTTCCACATGGGACATGCAAATGATTGAATGAAATGAATATAGTCTGCAGCACTGCAAAAGCCTGGTTTGCTGGTGTTCCAATATAACCACAATTTAAATCGAATGTAATATTATCTCCCTTTCACCGTGTCCCCGCCTACCTGCGCTTTTTCTTCGGAAGAACAGTGAAAAGAACCAGACTTCAGTGCAACAAGTGTGCCTAGGCTGTTTAATTAAATCAGCGCTTCTCAACCTGGCGCCATATGGTCCCGGGGGGGGGGGGGGGCGCACGGGAAAATTTCAGGGGCCATAGGTGAACAACTTGAAAAAAAGGGAGCCACTGAACTTGTTGAAGGGGCCACGGAAAATCTAAGTCTACTATATTGTAAATAGTGTCTTGTTAACGTCAGAGAACATAACCCTATTCGTATCTAAAATAGGGAACCTTGCGTCGCCGCCAGTTGAGAACCAGTGAAGAAGGAGCTCCTGCGGTATTAGCCCGCCATACAACGATAGGCTGGGTCAGGAGGACACAAACTTATATAAATAGGAAAAAAACAAATGTCTGCTGGTAGACAACTAAATAAATATAATTAAAAATGATTTAAGCGTGACACCTACAACGGCGCAGTCGACAGTGCCTAGACCCATTGGGTAAGCAGCCATACTTAACCAGAGCACAGTCGACAGTGCCCAGACCCATTGGGTAAGCAGCCATACTTAACCAGAGCACAGTCGACAGTGACTAGACCCATTGGGTAAGCAGCCATTCTTAACCAGAGCACAGAAGACGCGGGGAAAGATGGGCGTGCTAAGGATGAAAGATTAGTTAGAAAACGACAGACAGAAGAGGAGAGCAACGAGAACAAGAACAAAGTAAAGTTCGCGAAGAGAAACTGTAGAGCAAAATAACAGAGCGCCATGTACTAACCTAAGTTATGCTTTCAGAACTGTGACTAAGTATTACAATTTTTTTAAAATCAGAATTTATAGATATAAATGTCATTTGCCACAACCAATACCAGTCCTCCGTAGCTAAATCGCTAGAGATGCACTTCAAAGTGCAGTGACAACTCAATTCCGGGACGAAAAAAGCAACAACTCACAAGACCTCTGGGAGTCATGACCCAGAGGGGCCCACCCCCCTTAGAATGTCAGGAGTTTAATAGGACCGAAACACTTGTCTGAAGGGGGTACTTCCTCTGATGATCTGAAGGAGTTGTGTTGTTGCTTCGCTCTCTACAGTAGAGAGATTCCTGCATAGCATGTATGGAAATCAGTTATCATGGAACATAATAGATACAGTCTACAAATGGTGTATTATTCTCTACGGACAATGTCACATGCAGACAAGAAAGACAAATCACTGGAATATTTCAAAGTTTTGCGAAATCATTTTGAAAGTAGATTTACAGTGAAGCAAATGCTTGTTGTGAAATGAACTAAATTAGACAAAGGTTTAATTACATCTTACGAGATACGTATCAAAACTGATAGCACAAGAAGGCAAAACAAACTTAATAGGCGAATCTCTAGTACTGCCAGTAACGTGTGTTGTGATTTCAACTGTCATGTGCTGCCAGCAGCGTCTGTTGTGATTTCAACTGTCATGTGCTGTCAGTAGCGTGTGTTGTGATTTCAACTGTCATGTGCTGCCATCAGTGTCTGTTGTGATTTCAACTGTCATGTGCTGCCAGTAGCGTGTGTTGTGATTTCAACTGTCATGTGCTGCCAGTAGCGTGTGTTGTGATTTCAACTGTCATGAACCAAATTGCTCGTGAAATTACTGAATCCATTTCTTTGAACATCAGTGTCGAGGCGTATCGATGAAACGACAGACGGTGTCGAAAAGCATTTTGTTTCCCAGTTAAAAGCTGGAGCATTTATTGTATTCTTGAAAGGAGCTGTCCCAGAAGTAGTTGTGTTCACTGCATGGTTCATCGGCAGCATTTGATTTTTTTTTTAATTGGCAGTGAGTCTCTGAGTGTCGTAATAAAGGCAGACAACCGCATAAAATCGAATGCACTTCAAGATCATCTGTTTCGACAGTTTTGTTAAGTCCTTGATGAAGATTTTACACGATTGTTATTGTTATCTACAGAAGTCCGGTGGTTATCTACAGAAGTCTGGTGGTTATCTACAGAAGTCTGGTGGTTATCTACAGAAGTCCAGTGGTTATCTACAGAAGTCTGGTGGTTATCTACAGAAGTCTGGTGGTTATCTACAGAAGTCCGGTGGTTATCTACAGAAGTCCGGTGGTTATCTACAGAAGTCCGGTGGTTATCGAAGGGGAACTGTTTTCGGCGTTTTGTTGCTTTGTGGGAGGCAGTTGTGACATTTTTCAGTGGCCAGAAGATTGACAAAGAGATCACCTCCGCTAAAGCCGACATATTTTATCTTTCTGATATTTTTGAACAACTTGTTAAATAAGCAAATGCATGGAAGAAACTGTTGCCATTTATCATACAAAGAAATTATTATGGCATTGCTTGGAAAACTGAAACTCTACACAAACAATGCCGGATATCGCGAATTTGTCCTGTTTTCTTCTTTGACACCAATAAGTTCTGAATTAAACGATGACGACATACTCCTGTACGTGGACCATATGAAGCAGCTAAATTATGACAGGGAAGCTCGTTTCTGTGATCTGCTTTGTACGAGAATTCAGGTCTGGATTTTGGATCCATTTCTGGTGAACGTTGCAAGATCTTCTCATCGAATTACAGAACGATGTGGAAGCCCAAGCAGTTTTTAAACGAGAGAAACATTATTTTGGGGTAAACGCTGAGTTTTCAAAACGTTTCCACGGCCTTAGGGGAAGAGAGAACTGCTTTTCACGGCATTTCCACATCATATTTGGTGGAATCAGGTTTCAGTCGAGTGAGTTATTAACACAAATTTACGCACGCCTGGAGGTTGTGAACAGATGTTATGTGCGTTTATCACTTACCTTACTGAAGCCTGCATTAAAAAAACAACAACAAAACCTGCATCACTTCAAGGGTCACAATGACCAAGCAATAAATTTCACTAACCATAAAATCGTGTATGTAACTGTGTTCTGTACGCTGTACAAATAGAAACATGCAGTCAGTTTATAAAGCCAGTGTATGTAAATGTGTGCTGTACGCTGTACAAATAGAAACATACAGTCAGTTTATAAGGCCAGTGTATGTAACTGTGTGCTGTACGCTGTACAAATAGAAACATATAGTCAGTTTATAAAGCCAGTGTATGTAACTGTGTGCTGTACGCTGTACAAATAGAAACATACAGTCAGTTTATAAGGCCAGTAATACACGTGGCTACTTTTTTTCACCATAACGGCTGGTGTGGAAGGAGAAGGGGTGGGGGCACAGAAAAAAGCAAGGCCATGGGTAAAAAAAGATTGGGAAAAACTTAAATGATCATGACTCTCTCTCTCTCTCTCTCTCTCTTTCTCTCTCTCTCCTCTACTCTCTAAAGGATGTTCACTGTTGTGTCACATATATGAACCGGGGCCGTAGATCAAACTTGTACAAGGTTTTTCCACGTTTCCAAGAATAGCCTCATTTCCAGGAAAACAATATTTTCCCTCTCAAAACTTGTAAGCAGAATACCTGTACTCTGTCAGGTAAAACATTCCTCAGAAACAACATCGTCTTTCTAAATGTATGCGCCTCTACCTCCTGAGGAAATTTTGTATAAGACATGGTCATACCGAAAGCCGTGAACAATTTTTTTAATCAGAATTTATAGATAGAGAAAATATAAATGTATCATCTTAAGCTGCATCTTTTTCTTCACTTTTAAACATAATCTCCATTTCTCTGCACACATTTTCCCCATTCATCTGCAAGTTTGAAAATACCCTCCCGGTAGAATTCCGTTCCAGCTGACCGAAGGCACAGACGCACTGCTTTCTGGACGTTCTCTCCTGTGTCGTAGTGATGGCCTCGCATTTGTTCTTTCACAAAACCAAAAAGATGGTAATCACTGGGTGCCAGGTCGGGGCTATAGGCAGGGTGTGGAAGAATTTCCCAACCTATTTTCTGAATTTCCTCAGTTGAGTGATGGTTTTTCTCACAGCTTTGTGATCTTCAGTCAACAAACGTGGGACCCAGCGGGTACAAACTTTTCTATAACCTAGGGTTTCAATCATTTCCTGTACTGCATTGTGTCCTATTACAATATTTACAGCGATTTCAGATAATGTGACACGCCTGTCTTGCTTAATGATGTCGTCAATTCTGTCTACGTTCCATTTAGTGGAGGTAGTTCGAAGGAGACCATTGCGAGGCATATCTTGGATGCTCATGTTTCCATCTTTGAAATGTTTCATCCAACTCCTGACACTGCTAGCACCCATACACACATCTTCATAAGCAAGCTGAAGTCTTTGGTGAATTTCAGCAGCGGGGATTTCCACTTTAACTTGTAACTCAATAACAGCATGTTTACGAAACGAAACTTGACACATGATGGTGACGTCATGTGACCTCTACATGAAGTACAAAGGATGCAGATTAATGTCATAAATTTATTTTTTCTTAATCTATAAATTCTCAATTTTAAAATATTTTTGCTCACGATTTTCGATATGGTTTGGATACCCTCGTAGAAATGAGACAGGTGACAATCTAATGGCATTTTGCATTGAAAATGAGCTAATGGTCACTGTTTTTTAGACAACATCCAAGAAGACTTTACACATGGACATCACCTGATAGGAAAACCAAAAATCAAACATATTACATTTTAGTGCAGAGAAGGTGGAGATCAAGTATAACATCAGCAAAAACTTTACCAGGTGCTGATTGTGACACGGACCTTGAGTTATTAATAGCAGACATGAAGATAAAGATTTAAAAAAAGTAGTTAGGGGATCAAGACCACTCCACTTTGATCTTAAAAAATACCAGAACAATACGGTATAGAAGTGAGGAATCGTTTCAAGATACTAATGGCTGTATAGGAGGAGATGACACCAGATGAATTGGCTACGCAGCCAGAGATATTTTAATAACACCAGCTAAAGACATGGTTCCAGTAAAGAAAACACAAAAGAATGGATGGGTTACAGCAGGTACACTAGAACTGATAAAGCAACGTAGAGAAATCAAGACGCAATGGAAAGTGACAAACAATAACAAAGAGGAATATAAATCTTCAACAAAAGATGTAAGAAGAAACATACAAAAAGACAAAAAACAGTACATATAAGATTGCTGTGAAAGAATAGGACATCAGAAGTGTGGAAGAGATAGTGAAATGTTTAAAGAAATGAAGACATTGACGAGAAATGTCACACCTAAGCTAAATGTAATTTATAACGAGATGGGGAATACCTTGACAGAGACAGAGGAAATTCTAGAAAGATGGAAGGAATATTGCAGATGAATGTATGAAATAGGTGACTGTGAAAGCAGAAATCAACATTGTGAATTATTATTGGAGGAGAAAGAACCCGAACCGACAATAGAAGACGTTTTATGGGCAATAAAGAATCTGAAAAATGGTAGATCACCAGGATGTGATGAGATAACAGCTGAACTTAATAAAATGGGAGGAAAGGAATGTTTGTAAAAAGATATGGCAATCAGATATTTGGCCAAAAGAATAGAAAAGAAGTATATCCATACTACTACCAAAAAGAGTAGCTTGAAATTATGCACAAACTACAGAACTGTTGCCCTGATTAGTCATTCCAGTAAAATTCTGTTAAAAATCATAATGGGTAGACTTCGTAAGAAATTAGAAGAAATCAAAATGGTCCAAGCTGGTTTTAGACAAGGAAAAGGAACAATAGACCATATTTTCAACACAATATTAATATTAGAGAAATGCAGAGAATTTAAAGTGAATCTATATTTATCTTTTACAGACTACTCAAAAGCATTTGATTGTGTGCAACGCTAGAAACGTTGGGAAAAAATGGGATTTCCAACACATTTGATACAATTAACAACACTGCTGTATCTAGACCAACAGGGAGAATAAATGGTGAAACAACAACTTGGTTTGACATAAAACAAGGGATCCGTCAGGGGTGCATATTGTCACCTTACTTATTTAATTTGTATACTGAAAATATAAAGAAGAATGTTAGAGAAGACGTAGACAAAAAAATTGAAGGTTATGAGATACCAGAGATTAGATATCCTGATGGCACAGTATTACTGTCCACAACGCAAAAAGGAATGGAAAAACTAATTATGTCAGTCCATAAGAACAGCAAAGAGCAAAATCTGTATCTTAATGCAAAGAAAACTAAATTGATGACAACTGACAAAACAAACAAGGCAGCTGAAGTATATATCAACGAGGAAAAATTAGAAGAAGTGGAGAGGTTTTAATATCTTGGATCACTGCTAACTAATAATGGAGATACAATGAGGGAAATTAAAAGGAGGACATATATCGCTATTCAGAAAGTAAAACAACTAAAGAATCTGTGGAGAGGAACAGACAGCACTACAAAAATCAGATTTTTAAGGGCATGCATCTTTCCCATCAAAACATATGCCTGTGAGACCTGGACACTTAACAAAAGAGCTGAGAAACACGTAAATACCTTTGAATGTAAATGCTACAGAAGAGTTCTTCAGAGATCATGGACACAAAAAGGAACAAATATATCCATACTCATCATCATCATCATGTGCCGTGTCGACTGGCGTTGGGTATTATGCTTCTCCAGAGTACATGATCCTTCATGCAGGCCATCAGTTCAGTTGGTGATCTCCTCTCACACCATCCCGTCAGACTGTCCAGTATCATTTCTCTTGGTCTTCCTCTCGATCTTCTTCCTTCTATTTTTCCTGTTGTTATAATATTTTCAATGCCCCCTCTTCTCATTGCATGTCCTATGAAAGTACATTGTCTCTCTCTTATCTTTTTGACAAGGTTTTTTGTCTCTCCAGCTCTTCTCCTACATTCTTCATTAGTTATTTTTGCTGTCCAGGGGATTCGCAACATTCTTCTAATAAACCACATTTCTGCTGCTTCCAATGATTTTTGTGCAAACTTGCCTATTGTCCATGAATCACTTCCATATAACAAGATAGGTTCAATATAGCATTTTAGGGCTCGTTTTCTAACATTCATTGATAAGGATGTGTTGGTTAATATGTTTCTCGTTCTCTGAAATGCAGTCTTTGCTTGGCCTATTCTGTTCCTAATTTCTGTTGTGCATTTCCCATCTGAAGTCATTACTGTTCCAAGGTATTTGAATTTCTGCACCTGCTTTAGAATAGTTCCGTTCAGTTTAATACTGCATGCTCGTGGATTCTTATATCCATACTACAAGAACTTAATATTGAATAAGGCTGGTTAGTGTAGAGATTTAAACAAATAAAATTAATATTTTGAACACATGAAACGTCATGAGAATTTAAAGAAACCCATCTTGGAAGGGTACATAATAGAAACAAGAAAGAGAGGAAGACCAAGGCGAAGATGGCTGCAAGACATCGTTGATAATCTGCAAATGGACGCATCAGCAGCAGGGCATCTTGCTCACAACCGAGAAGCCTACAGAAGAGCTATTAGGGAAGCGAAGTTCCGCAAGGGACATGCAAATGATTGACTACCTCCAGACTGGCTACCGTTGTCTTTTCACAAACATACACTCTTACAAACATACAACCTTATATACATACAACCTTACAAACATACACTCTTACAAACATACACTCTTACAGACATACAACCTTACAAATATACACTCTTACAAACATACACTCTTACAAACATACACACTTACAGACATACAACCTTACAAACATACACTCTTACAGAGTGGAGAAAGTAAGAAATGTTATGCTGGAGAATTTATTAAACATTTCTCCAGAAATGCTGATATAAACACGCATACAAGAAATATATAATTCGCACGAGATAAAGCAGAAATTCGAATGTTCGCATTTGAGCGAAATTTCGATAAGTAATTTTCTTGGAAACAACACACTTATCTTGGATTGCTCGACACAAACACAGCTGGCAAATCTCGATCTATGGTAAGCCACTGATGCAAAGACTAAGTATGGAGGGCCGTGTAGTATCAGTATAAATTTTAAAGGTATAGTGAATCTACTCTCTCTAATCGACCCTCGTCTGTTGGGGTACCAATGACTGCGCAGTGCAAGCCTTTACATTGTATATTTCGAGGTCAAGGTCGTCATTCTGTAGCGGGAAATATTTTCCCGGGAATGTTCATTTAGCAAGAAACACGGCACGGCTAAAGTTGCCAAACCGGTCATACAAATACACCAACTGGTAACAGCAGCTTGGATGATATCGGTGTAGTGTTGACTATATTACACAAGGTAAGGTCTAGTGTTGACTATATTACACAAGGTAAGGTCTAGTGTTGACTATATCGCACAAGGTAAGGTAACTGAGCAGTTTTTTTCTTCTTTATTATTTCTCCAGTGATGGCATTTACTTTTATCATTGACTCTTACCTTTATCACTGACTCTTACCTTTATCATTGACTCTTACCTTTATCATTGACGCTTACCTTTATCATTGACTCTTACCTTTATCATTGACTCTTACCTTTATCATTGCTATAATCCACTGTCTATAGTCACGTTTTTTGTCGTTTACTTCTTCAACGTTCGACTTCATATTCTCGCAACTTTGTCGTCTTCTTCTTCAGCATTCGACTTCATATTCTCAGCAATCTGGAACAGGAGATGGGTTGCCTCCATGAATCTCATCGTCAGTAGAAAGTCTTCATGCTTATCTCACAGTTTCCCTGGCTCTTTTTCTCTGGTCTAAGTTTGAGTTCAGGAAAAGGAGATGGACATATGTTGGTCACTTGATGAGAAGAAACGATCAGAGAATCCCAAAACAAGCTATCAAGTGGAACACAACAGGCCGAAGAAAAAGGGGCAGACCGCGTGAAACTCTGAAGAGGACATTGTTAAGAGAGGCCAAATTAATAGGCATAAAATCCCATGATGAGGTTGAAAGACTCGCCGAAGACAGGAAAAAGTGGCGAACTACCTTGCGAGCCCTATGTGACTTTTAATGGCATGGGAATGATATAAGAAGAAGTTTGAGTTCGTGGGTCTCTGTATTTTCTTCCAAGTTTGCAGGACGTTCTTGAGCCTCGAGATCATTACTGGCATGTGCGTTTTGGGGTTTGAGCGGCCTTCAGTTTGTTTAGACGGGCTCGAAGTCTAAAATCTCTCTGCTATCTGTTCTAAGTCTCCAAGTAGTGGTGTCTTTTCCCTGACCAACATTTTGGGCTGTTGCGATAGTCAGTTGTCGGAATTGTTGTTTTTTTTTGTAAGTGTTTGCTTTTTGTGTGTGTGTGTGTCCAGATTTGTCAGCTGTTTCATTTCGTCCAGCAACACAATTAGTGAGTCAATTCTTCTTGATCAGCTGATCCCTGGTTTGCCTTCGATGATTCAGAAATCTGATCTGCAGTCACTTAGGAAAACTATGCTAGTGGTCTTGAGTGTTTCTACAGCGAGCAACAGTTTAAAACACTGAAGCTTATTTAGGATTACTCTAAGATGTACATGCTGCAGTACTGAGTGTTAACATGACAAAGATACTCCAGACTTTCTCTGCTTTTCACTTTATTCTTGTTAGTATGATCACTGTAGCATGAAATTATCCATTAGGAAAATAAAGAGCCGTAAATCAGACATACTTCTGAATACATTATTAATATCATCATAATCTGTACATCAGAGTGAAAGATCGTATTTCTTCGCGTTGTCTATTTTCTTTTTCCACGTTCTGGCTGTGACAGTCCAAAACGTACATCTCCCATGACGAAATCAGTCAGTCAGTCATTTGCATGTCCCTTGCGGAACTTTGCCTCTATAACAGCTCTCTTGTCGACCAATCGGTTGTGAGCAAGATGCCCTGCTACTGATGCATCCATTTGCAGATCGTCAACAATGTCTTGCAGCCATCTTCGCTTTGGTCTTCCTCTCTTTCTTTTTCCTATTGTATGCCCCTCCAAGGCTGTCTTCTCTAGATTATCATGACGTTTAATATGTCCAAAATATTGAAGTTTTATCTGTTTAATCCTCTTTACTAGCCAGCCTTCTTTAATGTTAAGTTCTTGTAGTATGGATATGTTTCTTATTTTTTGTGTCCTTGATATTTGAAGAACTCTTCTGAAGCATTTACATTCAAAGGCATTTATGTGTTTCTCAGGAGGAGGTAAGTGCACAAAATTAAAATATTTCCAATGAGGGAGTCTGCCAATCTTCCATATACGAGGGGTGATTGATAAGTTCTCGGCCTAATGTACAACGGATTATTTGTGGACAACGTTTTTGGGGTATTTCTCAACATAGTGCAAGTTTATGCACTTTGGCGATCCTGGAGCATACGGATCCCATTTTTGTAAAAGTCAGCATCTGATAATAATCCGTAATGTTTACCAGACGGTACAAATGTGGTTCATTATGTGGTTCATTATAATCCGTAATGTTTACCAGACGGTACAAATGTTGTTCATTATGTGGTTCATTATAATCCGTAATGTTTACCGGACGGTACAAGTGCGGTTCATTATGTGGTTCATTATAATCCGTAATGTTTACCAGACGTTACAAATGTGGTTCATTATGTGGTTCATTATAATCCGTAATGTTTACCGGACGGTACAAGTGCGGTTCATTATAATCCGTAATGTTTACTGGACGGTACAAATGTGGCTCATTATGTGGTTCATTATAATCCGTAATGTTTACCAGACGGTACAAATGTGGTTCATTATGTGGTTCATTATAATCCGTAATGTTTACCAGACGGTACAAATGTGGCTCATTATGTGGTTCATTATAATCCGTAATGTTTACCAGACAGTAAAAATGCGGTTCGTGTTTACCGATCTATTATTAATTTCTCTCCGGCCCGCGCGGTTGCAGTGCAACACACTGAAACTAATTATAACTGTTATTATGACATACACATTCACTGCGTGCTTACATTGTATGAAGGCAGCACAGCTGGTTTCATGATTATCCCAGGGTAAGCCATATTTTCCCCGCTCTGTTTGATGTCAAAAGGCTAACTTTAGGGAACGTAGAATGAATATTTAGGCACAGTCTCTGTCTTTACAACATGATTATTTTGTTGTTGTTGTTGTTGTTGTTGGCTGCTTTTATATATAAAATGTGCGCTTTATTTTCTTGAAGCAGGTGAGAAGATGGCTGCAGCTTATCTACTTTTGGCGGGCAGGTCTGGAAATGGAAAGAGTTCCACTGGAAATTCTATTCTCGGAAAGAAAACCTTCGTGCCCCGGGGTGTCAGCGCGTCCTTCACAGACGAAATTCTCAAGGGCACGGCCCAGTTTGATGGGAGGACCGTCACGGTGGTAGATGGCCTTAGTTTCGGAGACGCTGGGTTTGATGACATAGCCAACGTAAAGGCGGCGATCCAGCTAGCTGAGACGGCTCTGGGCATGCTTCCTAGCGGGTTCACTGCTCTGTGCATCGTCCTCAAGTACGGAGTTCGCTTCACCCAGCAGGAGAAGGACGCGGTGATGGCTGTCAAGTCTATTTTCGGCGATGACGTCATCAGAAAGTACGGCGTGATCGTGATGTCATACGGAGACAGCTTTGACCTGGACATGGAAGACGAGAGAATGACATTTGAAGACTGGTGCAAGATGCAGACAGGAGATGTCAAGGAACTGTTCAAAGAATGTAACCACAGGTACGTCCTTTTCAACAATAAAAGCAAAGACAGTCAGCACTTGGCACAACAGAACAGGATTTTAATGTCAAAAATCTCAGAAATACAAGCAAAAACAGCTCCCTACACTGACCTTAGCTTCAAGCGAGAAGAGCGCGGTCGAAATAAGTTACTTGTTAGAGGTAAACTTCAACAGCTGCAGCAACAGACTACAGAGTTCCTGGACAAGGCCAAGCAACGCTTACAACAAATCTCAGACAGTCGCTACTCGCATGATGAGTTTATCGCTGAGCTGGACAAACTCACAGCTGACATTGACAAGCACAAAGATTACCTGAATCGTGAAGACAAAGGCACGAATTCTATTTCTCATCTCCTGATGCAAATTTCAGTCACCGAGGTTTCTGTGAGCAACAAAAGAAACATCAAGAAATATGAAAGAGAAGCTTTTGTACCACAAACCAACCCGCCTCCGTCTCCGCCTCCCCCGAAAGTGCAGAAGACGATCTTCCTGGTTCTGCTCGTCATTTTTGTACTTTTTGTACGTTGGCTTTTCTTTCTGTGAAAACCTGGCACAAAGCTCTCACGTCAGTTGTTTTTACTGCATTCACGCACATTATTGTTGTTATTTTACTGACAATTCGACTCACATGGAGCTATATGACGACAGTGTGTATTTGTGCCATCTTGTTTCGTAACATAATTAGGTAGTGCCCCTATCCTGTTTTGCAACATAATTAGGTAGTGTCCCTATTTATATAAATGAAGCTACTGTTTTTATTTTGAATTGCATTTATTTGAACTCACTGATCCGAGAAACCAGACGTCACAAGGACAGACAAGAGGACAAAATTAAAATACTTAAGAGAAGAACAAGCAATACATTTTCCAACCAAAAATGGCGTACATGAAAAGCTGATTTTTATTTTCATAATGACACCAGATCAGAGGCAGACAAGCGAGATTTATAGGAAATTTCCTGAGAAGAGGAAGATTGGAACTCTCTGTGGCACATGGGCTAATTGAGAGAAGAAGAGACAGAGGAAGACAGAGAGAAAGAGAGAGAAGTTACTGGATGGGCTGTCAGTGTGGCTAGGAAGAAAGTCACTGGCGGATCCCATAATCAAGTCTAAAGACAGGGAATCGTGGAGAGAAATGATCGCCTACGCCACACGGCACGGCACATAGAAAAATGACACCAGTTTGACGTCCCTGGCAAGTGCCCCTGGTCTCATTGACGGTCAGTATAAGCAGAAAAATGAAATCCTGTAAAATTAAAACACTGAAATCTGTCACATTAAAACACTGAAATCTGTCACATTAAAACACTGAAACCAGTCACATTAAAACACTGAAATCTGTCACATCAAAACACTGAAATCAGTCACATGAAAACACTGAAATCAGTCACATCAAAACACTGAAATCTGTCACATTAAAACACTGAAATCAGTCACATTAAAACACTGAAATCAGTCACATTCATTCATTTGCATGTCCCTTGCGGAACTTTGCCTCCCAAACAGCACTCCTGTAGGCCTCTCGGTTGTATCAGTCACATTAAAACAATTAAATCAGTCACATTAAAACATTGAAATCAGTCACATTAAAACACCGAAATCAATCACATTAAAAAAAAACTTTGTTCTGAGGCTGACCTACAGCCCACTATCTCAGCCTATTTTGTTCTTATACCTTTGATCGTGAATTTTTTTTTCTTTTTTTTTTTGTAATGCCCGTGTGGGCTTGCTAGATAATTTTACCACGTGTGTGGTGTGGGTTTGTTGATTAAAACAGCCACTTTGATCTTAGCCAAAAGGCCGAGAAGCCAGCAGTTACTTCAGAGCTTCTGCTTTATCTGATTTTGCTCTTCCCCTTTATTCTAATGTGAATTGTGTTCTGATGAAGAAAAAAAAAACAAGATTCACAATTCCAGCAGAATTGTCTTGGATTTCACAGTCCCCTTCTCTACATTTTGTACATAAGTATGCTTATTTCACAATTTTTCTTTCAATATTAGTGTTGGTTACATACAGCTCCATAATATGGTATTTGTATACAGTTTTTTGCTACTGTTTGCTGCCGATTACACTATATTCATGCACTTTGTCTCTGAAAGATCGGTGCTTAATTCTAAACTGGAGTTTATTTTCCTTAGTTGAAATATTTAATGTTACATATACTTTTTCTGAACAAATATTTAATATTACGGCTATATTAAACATATTTACTATTACAATTATATTGCAGTATAAACATTTAATATTACAGTTATATTGACAGTCAATCAGTCATTTGCATATCCCTTTGCGGAACTTTGCCTCCGTAACAGTTCTCCTGTAGGTCTCTCGGTTGTGAGCAAGATGGCCTGCTGCTGATGCATCCATTTTCAGATCATTAACGATGTCTTGCAGCCATCTTCGTTTTGGTCTTCTTCTTTCTTTTTCCCATTATGTACCCTTCCAAGACGGTCTTCTCTAAATTATCATGACGTTTAATGTGTCCAAAATATTTAAGTTCTCTCTCTAATCCTCTTTACTAGCCAGCCTTCTTCAATATTAAGCACTTGTATTATGGATATACTTATTCTTTTCTGTGTCCATGATATTTGAAGAACTCTTCTGTAGCATTTACATTCAAAGGTATTTATGTGTTTCTCAGCTGTTTTGTTAAGCGTCCAGGTCTCACAGGCATATGTTGCAATTGGAAAAATGCATGCCCTTAAAAATCTTATTTTTGTAGTTCTGTCTGTTCCTATCCACGGATTCCTTATTTGTTTTACTTTTTGAAGAGCGATAGATGTCCTCCTTTTAATTTCCCTCATTTTATCTCCATTATTAGTTAGTAATGATCCAAGATATTCAAAACTCTCCACATCTTCCAATTTTTCCTGGTTGAAACATATTTCAGCTGCCTTGTTTGTTTTGTCCAGTTGCACAACAAATACTTAATATTAATTTAATATTAATTAATATTATTTGCAGTACAAATGCTTAGTAGTACAATTAGTAGATTCATTGTAGGACAGAATGTGTTATCTTTTTATTATATTATATTACAAATATTTAATATTACTGTTACATTTGCGTAATTACAAATAGTTATCTTTATCACCCTCACAATCCACACTGTTGAATCACTTCTAATAGTATTTCCCGTTCAGAAAGGTTCAGAATTTTTTTATGTGGAAAGTAATCTCAGTCTTGTTTCCAGTTACATTAAGCCAGCATGAACTTCATGAACGTAACAAGTTCATCCGTTTGACCAGGACAGCATGTCCAGACTGTCTATGAAGCAACTAAAGCCTGGTCGATGTCTATGCTCTGACGCTGACGTCGAGGTCACTAGGTCTATGATCCTGGCATGTATATTCTGAACATGTTTTATTAGAAAACGTTTTAATTCTCAACTGTCACATTTAAACAAATCATACTGGCGATGCCTATAATGAATCCAGCCTTTAAAGGGTCCAGCAAACAAAAAAGAAACACTTTAAGAAAACAGTTGAAGAAAACACTTTAAAAAACACTCAAAGAAGACACTCCATGCTTGGTATTTTCTTTTCACTTTGTCTTTGCGTTTTGTCCAAAAATCATGTCTCTGGTCGGGGCACATTTTTTTTAACCGGGTCCAAAATAAATTTTTCAGACTCCAGTCTAAAATACGGTGTACAAAGTTTACAGACAAAAAAGAGGAAGTTTTGCTTCAAATTTAGACAATTAAGATGAGTCGAGATTTTGTTCAAGACTTTCTTCTCGCAGAAAGAGAAACATCCGTTTTTGTGGTTGTAAACACTGGAAGAAAATAAATAAAGGTTCTATAATAAAACTGCCTCCTGTAACACAAGCATCCTAAGTTCTACCGTGTTTACTGAATGCGACAGAAACTAGATGCTAAGTTGCTTTTTTATCTTTGAAGGTTGTAACATCTATGAAAGAATTAAATAATGTTTTTTTTTATTTTCTCGAATACATATTTAGATTATTTTCCACAGAACTATAAAATGTTATATACAAATAAAAAAAAATAAAGGAACCATTAAGACGATCCTCTCTCTGGTATTGATTTCTTGTGTTCTTTGATGAATCTCTCTCTGGCTGGCATGCCATGCTCAGTCACGCTATGCGATCATCGTTTTATCGGATGACAGACATTATGCATGTTGTGAAAGTAAAGAAATTATTAATGCTCTTATTATTATTATTCAAACTATGTTGATCACTGCCATTTTATTCTCTGTATCATTTACAGCATTGTTTGGGTGCATGGAGCCCAGCTAGAAGATCTTGATTTTGCAGATGACAACTCTTATCAGTAACAATGTGAATTCAATGCAAGAAAAAAAAAACAACTGATATCCTGTCTTCACTGGCTAGCAAAATAGGACTTGAAATTAACAAGGAAAAAAAAACAAAAATAATGAAATCTCTCATTAATCAAGAAGGAATCATATACGTAGAAGGAACAGCTGTTGAAGAAGTAAATCAGTGTGCATACCTTGGAGACTACATAGACCAGGATAGTGACATCAGAAAGGAAACTAGAATTAGAACTGAAAAAGTACCGTTGACCGACAAGAATCTTGAGAACATATGACACTCAAAAGTTATAAGCACAAAAACCAAGTTAAGATTACTCAATTCAAATGTAATATCCACCCTCATTTATGCATGCGAAAGCTGGAAAACAACTAAAGAAACAGACAAGAATTTAGATTTGTTTTAAAAACAAAGTGGGACGAATTCAAGAAAATCCAGAGATAAGACAGATGACTGAACAACAACCAGTCTCATGGGTGATCAGAAAAAGGAGATGGACGTATGTCGGTCACATGATGAGAAGAAACAGTCATAGAATCCAAAGCAAGTTATCAAGTGGAACACAAAAGGCGGAAGAAAATGAAGTCGACTACGAAAAACTCTGAAGAGGACATTGTTAAGAGAGGCCAAATTAGTAAGCATAAAATCTCTTTATGAGGTTGAAAAGCTCACCGAAAACAGGAAAACCTGGCTAACTACCATGTGAGCCCTATTATTATATTATGTATGTATTGTTTTTATGCGAGTATTGTTTTTTGCAAGTGATCCTTGAAAAAAGTTCCCAAATATTGGATTGTCGTACATTCTTCATTTGTATGTACTCATCTTGCTTTCTGCCAATCTTGTTTCTGCACACTTTCTATCTTTCTGTAAAACTGAACCATTCAGCTTCATCTATTTTCATTACTAGGACAGGTTTTACTGCAGTCGTCCTTTCTTTTATTTCCTTTCTTCTCGTGTATGACCTCATAAAGAATATACACGTTTAATACTGAAGCGAGTATCAGTGAGGGCTCACCTGGGCAAGAGCGGATAAAACAGGCAAAGAACAGGCATTTGTGGAAAACCCTTGAGGAAGTCCCATGTGCCTTGGGCACTTAAGGTTCAGAGAGCGAGAGAGAAAGAGAGAGAGAGAGAGAGAGAGAGAGAGTCTCAGTGTTGTAGTCATTGAAACAAGTCAAGAAATTAACCGGTAAAGTAACTCAGCGCTGTGTGGTTAGGTAAATTAACTCAGCGCTGTGTGGTTAGGTAAAGTAACTCAGCGCTGTGTGGTTAGGTAAATTAACTCAGCGCTGTGTGGTTAGGTAAAGTAACTCAGCGCTGTGTGGTTAGGTAAAGTAACTCAGCGCTGTGTGGTTAGGTAAAGTAACTCAGCGCTGTGTGGTTAGGTAAAGTAACTCAGCGCTGTGTGGTTAGGTAAAGTAACTCAGCGCTGTGTGGTTAGGTAAAGAAGTAACTCAGCGCTGTGTGGTTAGGTAAAGTAACTCAGCGCTGTGTGGTTAGGTAAAGTAACTCAGCGCTGTGTGGTTAGGTAAAGTAACTCAGCGCTGTGTGGTTAGGTAAAGTAACTCAGCGCTGTGTGGTTAGCATTCTACGAATAGTAAAGTACAGCACGTCTGACAAGAGTGAAAGAAAAATGACAAGAAAATTACCCGAGGCTAAAGAATTTACTCATAATGTATTAATTTCTCTGCTTCATCGTTCTGAGATGCATACAAAGCTATAGGTTTAGAAATAAAAATCTGTTTTTGAGAGGGAAGTTTCTGACACAAACAGCACTTTATATGGAATAGAAAACAGTTAAAAAATAATTTATGTTTCTGGTGGCTGGCATCTAATCCAAAAACAGATGCCCACAATCAGCAAAATCAGTGACGTTGATTAATGTAATTCGTGATTATTACTTAACATCTTATGATGTCATTTCTTATCATATACAGCCTTGCTATAAAAAGGTTTGGTCCTAATATTCTGTAATATCTGGACACTTTTCCCACCTGAAAAGTTGTTTCTGGGGCACGATCTTATCTTCCGGAAGCCGCACTTTTGGTCGTGAAAAACTTGCTCGTGTGTGTTTGTACTCTACGTACTTCTCGCCCTTTGATGTTCAGTGATTGCAATCTTGACAATCAGTCAGTCAGTCATTTGCATGTCCCTTGCGGAACTTTGCCTCCCTAACAGCTCTTCTGTAGGCCTCTCGGTTGTAAGCAAGATCCCCTGCTGCTGCTGCATCCATTTGCAGATCATCAACGATGTCTTGCAGCCATATTCGCCTTGGTCATCCTCTCTTTCTTTTTCGCCATTATGTACTCTTCAAAGACTGTCTTCTTAAAATTCTCATAACGTTTAATGTGTCCAAAATATTTAAGTTTTCTCTCTCTAATCCTATTTAATAGCCAGCCTTCTTCAATATTAAGTCCTTGTAGTATGGATATATTTGTTCTTTTTTGTGTCCATGATATTTGAAGAACTCTTCTGTAGCATTTTCAAAGGCATTTATGTGTTTCTCAGCTGTTTTGATAAGTGTCCAGGTCTCACAAACATATGTTGCGATGCATGCCCTCAAAAATATTATTTTTGCAGTTTTGTCTGTTCCTCTCTACAGTTTCTTTAGTAGTTTTATTTTTTGAAGAACAATAGACCTCCTCCTTTTAATTTCCCTCATTCTATCTCCAGTATTAATGATTAATGATCCAAAATATTCATAACTCTCCGCCTCTTCCAGTTTTTCCTCATTGGTACATATTTCAGCTGACTTGTTTGTTTTGACCTTGACAATAAGGAATACAATTTATTGGCTGAAAACAATGATACAAGGATGTAGCAAGAGATGGCTTATCTAATTCTGAAGATGGCGTACTTTCCGAGGTTATGAGTATGAATATTAACTTTTATTTTTTCTTCTTAACCAATATTTTTATATACCAATCCCCTGACGTTTTTCAGTGAATCTGTGATGATATAGTGAATGTGTGCATCTCAGGAGGATGATATAGTGAATGTGTGCATCTCAGGAAGATGATATAGTGAATGTTTGCATCTCAAAAAGATGATATAGTGAATGTTTGCATCTCAAGAAGATGATATAGTGAATGTTTGCATCTCAAGAAGATGATATAGTGAATGTTTGCTACTCAGGAAGATGATATAGTGAATGTTTGCATCTTAGGAAGATGATATAGTGAATGTTTGCATCTCAAGAAGATGATATAGTGAATGTTTACATCTCAGGAAGATGATATAGTGAATGCTTGCATCTCAGGAAGATGATATAGTGAATGTTTGCATCTCAAGAAGATGATATAGTGAATGTTTGCATCTCAGGAAGATGATATAGTGAATGTTTGCATCTCAGGAAGATGATATAGTGAATGTTTGCATCTCAGGAAGATGATATAGTGAATGTTTGCATCTCAGGAAGATGATATAGTGAATGTTTGCATCTCAGGAAGATGATATAGTGAATGTTTGCATCTCAGGAAGATGATATAGTGAATGTTTGCATCTCAAGAAGATGATATAGTGAATGTTTGCATCTCAGGAAGATGATATAGTGAATGCTTGCATCTCAGGAAGATGATATAGTGAATGTTTGCATCTCAAGAAGATGATATAGTGAATGTTTGCATCTCAAGAAGATGATATAGTGAATGTTTGCATCTCAAGAAGATGATATAGTGAATGTTTGCATCTCAAGAAGATGATATATTGAATGTTTGCATCTCAGGAAGATGATATAGTGAATGTTTGCACCTCAGGAAGATGATATAGTGAATGTTTGCATCTCAGGAAGATGATATAGTGAATGTTTGCATCTCAGGAAGATGAAAAAAAAAAAACCCAGTAAATTCTGTTTTCTTCACCCCCAAGTGCTTTATGGATATTGTAAATAAGGCCCATAACTGTCTGTAACCCATTTTCCGAGATCGTGTGTGATTATCACGGTTACTTCCCTTGACGAATTATCCGCGCATTCAATGATCAATATCTGTTGTACTGCTGTTATCAAGTCTCATTTTCGGTAAGGCTTATAAGAAGAAGAAGAAGTAGTAGTAGCCTAAGATGTTTATTGCTTCTTAATGCTTTTAAAAAAATCGTGTAGCTATTGCATATGTCCTCAAACCTCATACATGGTTTAGACTTTCATAGTAGAGTTACATGACTGAAAGGGGAGGGAAATACAATATCAGTGTTCAAACTGAAATAAGTGGAGAAGGTCACCTTGTTTTCTTATCTATCTATCTATCTATCTATCTATCTATCTATCTATCTATCTATCTATCTATCTATCTATCTATCTATCTGTCTGTCTATCTATCTATCTATCTATCTATCTATCTATCTATCTATCTATCTATCTATCTATCTATCTATCTATCTATCTATCTATCTATCTGTCTATCTATCTATCTATCTGTCTATCTATCTATCTATCTGTCTATCTATCTATCTATCTATCTATCTATCTATCTATCTATCTGTCTGTCTATCTATCTGTCTGTCTGTCTATTTATCTATCTATCTATCTATCTATCTATCTATATCTATCTATCTATCTATATCTATCTATCTATATCTATCTATCTATCTGTCTGTCTGTCTATCTATCTATCTATCTATCTATCTATCTATCTATCTATCTATCTATCTATCTATCTGTCTGTCTATCTATCTATCTATCTATCTATCTATCTATATCTATCTATCTATCTATCTATCTGTCTATCTATCTATCTATCTATCTATCTATCTATCTGTCTGTCTGTCTATCTATCTATCTATCTATCTATCTGTCTATCTATCTATCTATCTATCTATCTATCTATCTATCTATCTATCTATCTATCTATCTATCTATCTATCTATCTGTCTGTCTGTCTGTCTATCTATCTATCTATCTATCTATCTATCTATCTATCTATCTATCTATCTATCTATCTATCTATCTGTCTGTCTATCTATCTATCTATCTATCTATCTATCTATCTATCTATCTATCTATCTATCTATCTATCTATCTGTCTGTCTATCTATCTATCTATCTATCTGTCTATCTATCTATCTATCTATCTATCTATCTGTCTATCTATCTATCTATCTATCTATCTATCTATCTGTCTATCTATCTATCTATCTATCTATCTATCTATCTGTCTGTCTATCTATCTATCTATCTATCTATCTATCTATCTATCTATCTATCTATCTATCTATCTGTCTGTCTGTCTGTCTGTCTGTCTGTCTGTCTGTCTGAGTGTGTAATCTATAAGTCTCCATCCTAGGTGGAAAACTTGAGTTTTATAGATTACACCTTGACTTGACAACATTTATTACATCTTTTCTTTCCAACAGACAACAGGTAGTTTGCCTCAAAAACTCTAAGTCAAGTTCATATGTGTTTGATAATGGCGTTCCACAAGGATCTATCTTGGTCCTCTCCTGTTTACCATCTACATCAATGATCTTCCACTTCATCTCAAAAATCATCTTGTGATCTCTTTGCTGATGACTGCACAGTTTACACTAGTGACAATAACTGTATTAACCTTGAGTCAACTCTTCAAATTGAAATAAACAGTTTAATTAACTGGAGCAATAACAACAGAATGCTCATAAACACCAACAAAACAAAATCCATGCTCATTACAACAAGACAGAAATTAACAAATTCACCAACAACAACACTACAGCTCCATGCTGGAACTTCACAGATAGAGAATGTTAGTGAACATAAAACTCTAGGTCTCTTGATTGACCACCACCTCAGCTGGAATCATCATGTAGACAATCTAACCAAACTCATTACACAAAAAGTTTACAAATGTACTCAAATTAAACATTTTCTTGACATAGACACCAGAAAAATATACTATATATCACAGATACAAACACACTTGGACTACTGTTCCACAGTCTGGGATGGTTGTTCCATGTCAAACATGAAAAGACTTTACTCACTTCAAAAACGAGCAGTAAAGCTTATAGATGACAAACATGCAGCACATATTACAAATAAGGACAAACGTCTTGATATTCTACCCCTCAAGAAGAGATTTCTTTTCAACAAGGCCAAGTTAATTCATAAAATCCTATGGCACAATGCTCCACCCTATCTATGGTTGTTGTTCAAATCGAACCCAAAACACAATCAACGCTTAAGCAATTGTATTCTCCCAAAACCAAAGCTTGACATGTTTTTAGAAAAAGCTTCCCTTACTCAGCTGCCCACCTTTGGAATGCCCTACAAATTCATGTAAAACTTATAAGTAATATTAGTTCTTATAACTTTAAACTTTGTTAACATCTATTTGATATGGACTATATGCCTCCCTAAACATAGTCTAAAGTAGTTTAAAGTATGGCTTGATTGTAAATTTTTTAAAATACTACTTTTCTATAAATTTGTTAGTTTTGAATGAATGTAAGAATGCAAGTTTATATTATGTTGTTGCATAAATCAGAGTGTAGAGTGTATGGACAAGAAATAAGTTTATTATTTATTTATGTAATCATTTAATGTATCTTCATGATTATTATGCTCATTAACAAATGCTGAATGACCGTGACTGAGTGAAAGCTGTATGATGAAGGGCAGAATGTCAGACGGGCCTGTGTGCCCAATTCGTAACCCTTTGAAAATAAAGTATGTTCTTTCGTTCCCTCTCTCTCTCTCTCTCTCTCTCTCTCTCTCTCTCTCTCTCTCAGAAAGGCAGAATGTAAGACGGGCCTGCGTGCCCAATTCTTTACCTTGAAAAATAAAGATCATTCATTCATTCATTCATTCTCTCTTTCTCTCTATCTCTATCTCTCTCTCTCTCTCTCTCTCTCTCTCTCTCAGAAAGGCAGAATGTAAGACGCGTCTGCGTGCCCAGTTCTTTACATTTAAAAATAAAGATCATTCATTCATTCTCTCTCTCTCTCACACACACTTTTTTCTTGCCTCTTTTTTCCCTGTCTTGTTAAATAGTATAGTTACTCTGAAGGTAATATAGTTTTGTCTTGTCTTGTCAGGTACTATAAACTACATGTGTCTTTAGTCAGGTACTATACATTTTTTTCGTCTCTGAGGGTGATATATTTTTCCTGCACTTCCTGATACATACATTCTATGACTACTTCGTGTCCCGGCCAGTCTGTCTTTCGTCAGATTTTATTTTTCTTCAACGTTTCTACAATTGTTTTTCTTGTTTATCAACTAAGTAAGGTTCTGCAACATAAAAATATTTCATGTGTTCTCTCTCTTTTTCTCTCTCTCTCTCTCTCTCACACACACACACACACACATACACGCATACTTTGACAAAGGAAACAGACAAAAAAGGAGGAAACAAACAACGCATGCTAAGTCAAGATTTGTCTAGATACCGCTGGACCACAGTTTGTCTGTCAGTCAGACCACACTCTCACATACAAAACTGAACTTCTCTCACCGAAGAGTTCAATGCTGTTTAGAAAGTATTTCTGTTGCTGTCTATTTGCTGGTGTATGTGCCATTTTGTTGACACACCAGATAAAATAGCTTACGTTTATGTAAACAGATTAAAAACTACATTTCCTTAAGCGCCACGAGACAAGCACATCTCACTCCAGGAGATAAGAATCCCTACTGTTTGTATACAGTCAGCCTGGACAAGGGATTTAGATGTGGCTGAGAGTACAAGGGATTTAGATGTGGCTGAGAGTACAAGGGATTTAGATGTGGCTGAGAGTAAGGATATTAAAAGCGGATGAGACATTACTGTAGCAGGATTACGTGTTATAACACATCCCCAACAACCGCTCTCATTCAGTACATAGTGTGGCTTTTGTGTGGATAGTGTGGCTTTTGTGTGGGTAAACTAGTTTTCCCTACAGGTCCAGCGAAAATGTATTCAGTTTATTTTTTAAACCACAGGTGCGGAAATAATCTGACTGCCACACTTCGATTTCTTTGTACTTGAGAGGCAGGTGAAAGAAAGGAGGTGAAAATATAGGGACAAGTATTAATACTCTTATTTTATCTTATTTATTTATTGTTATCTTCTAGGACGTTAGTGTATTTTTTTTTCCAGAGACGACATCTCGGTTGTCTTAGGGCAGAGATTTTCATCTTTCGTGTCACGAAACACATATTACATCCTTTCCGTGCTGTTAAAAGTCACATAGGGCTCGCATAGTAGTTTGCCAAGTTTTCCTGTTTTTTTCGGCGAGCTATTCAACCTCATCAAAGGATTTTATGTCTACTGATTTGGCCTCCCTTAACAATGTCCTCTTTATAGTTTCACTTCACAAAATTCTCTGTCAACCAATGGTGCAACATAGTCCATCAGTCAACACTCTGGCAAACATTCTATCAACCAACGATACAACATACTCCATCAGCTAAAACTCTGACAAACACTCTATCAACCAACGATACAACATACTCCATCAGCTAACACTCTGACAAACACTCTATTAACCAACACTACAACATACTCCATCAGCTAAAACTCTGACAAACACTCTATCAACCAACACTACAACATACTCCATCAGCTAAAACTCTGACAAACATTCTATCAACCAACGATACAACATACTCCATCAGCTAAAACTCTGACAAACGCTCTATCAACCAACACTACAACATACTCCATCAGCTAACACTCTATTAACCAACACTGCAACTTATTCCATCAGTTAACACTCTGACAAACACTCTCTATCGAACAACACTGCAACATACTCCATCAGTTAACATTTTGATAAACACTCTCTATCAACCAGTACTGCAATATACTCCATCAGTTAACACTCTGACAAAAACTCTCTGTCAAACAACACTGCAACATCATACTGCATCATTTAACACTCCTAAAAAAACACTCTATCAACCAACACTGCAATATACTCATTCAGTTAACACTCTGAGAAACACTCGACCAACTAATACAACAACATACTTCATTAGTTAACACTCTGAGAAACACTCTATCAACCAACATGTTCTATCAGTTAATAATCTGAGAAACATTCTAACAACTAATACAGCAACATACTCCATCAGTTAACAATGAGAAACACTCTATTAACCAACATACTCCATCAGTTAACACTCTGCAAAATACTCCACCAACTAATACAGCAATATACTCCATCAGTTAACACTCTGAGAAACACTCGATCAACCAACATAGAAACATACTCCATCAGTTAACACTCTGAGAAACACTCGATCAACCAACATAGACACATACTCCATCAGTTAACACTCTGAGAAACACTCGATCAACCAACATAGACACATACTCCATCAGTTAACACTCTGAGAAACACTCGATCAACCAACATAGAAACATACTCCATCAGTTAACACTCTGAGAAACACTCGATCAACCAACATAGACACATACTCCATCAGCATGACTCCATCAACACGTGACAACATTATCCATCGGCTCCGTGACATACTCCATCAACTCTGTGACATAATCCATCTACTAACATCCTGTGTCATACTCCGTAAACTCTGTGACATAATCCATCTACTAACGTCCTGTGACATACTCCATCAACTCTGTGACATAATCCATCTACTAACATCCTGTGACATACTCCACCAACTCTGTGACATAATCCATCTACTAACATCCTGTGACATACTCCATCAACTCTGTGACATATTCCATTTACTAACATCCTGTGACATACTCCATCAGCTCTATGACATAATCCATCCACTAACATCCTGTGACATACTCCATCAACTCTGAGACATAATCCATCCACTAACATCCTGTGACATACTCAATCAATTAGCACCCTGCACCATATTCCATCAAATAACACCCTACAACGTACTCCATCAAATAACACCCTACAACATACTCCATCAACTAACACCCTACAACATACTCCATCAAATAACACCCTACAACATACACCATCAACTAACACTCTACAACATACTCCATCAACTAACACCCTACAACATACTCCATTAAATAACACCCTACAACATACACCATCAACTAACACCCTACAACATACACTATCAAATAACACTCTACAACATACACCATCAACTAACACCCTACAACATGTACCATCAAATAACACCCTACAACATACACTATCAAATAACACCTTACAACATACACCATCAAATAACACCCCACAACATACACCATCAACTAACGCCCTGCAACATACTCCATCAACTAACACCCTACAACATACTCCATCAACTAACACCCTGCAACATACTCCATCAACTAACACCCTGCAACATACTCCATCAAATAACATCCTACAATATGCTCCATCAACTAACACCCTACAACATACTCCATTAAATAACACTCTACAACATACACCATCAACTAACACCTTACAACATGTACCATCAAATAACACCCTACAACATACACTATCAAATAACATCCTACAACATGCACCATCAAATAACACCCTACAACATACTCCATCAACTAACACCCTACATCATACTCCATCAACTAACATCCTACAACATACTCTATCAACTAACATCCTACAACATACTCCATCAACTAACACCCTACAACATACTCCATCAACTAACATCCTACAACATACTCCATCAACTAACATCCTACAACATACTCTATCAACTAACATCCTACAACATACTCTATCAACTAACATCCTACAACATACTCCATCAACTAACACCCTACAACATACTCCATCAACTAACATCCTACAACATACTCCATCAACTAACACCCTACAACATACTCCATCAACTAACATCCTACAACATACTCCATCAACTAACATCCTACAACATACTCTATCAACTAACATCCTACAACATACTCCATCAACTAACATCCTACAACATACTCCATCAACTAACACCCTACAACATACTCCATCAAATAACACCCTACAACATACTCCATCAACTAACACCCTACAACATACTCCATCAACTAACATACTACAACATACTCGATCAACTAACACCCTACAACATACTCCATCAACTAACATACTACAACATACTCGATCAACTAACACCCTACAACATACTCCATCAACTAACATCCTACAACATACTCCATCAACTAACACCCTACAACATACTCCATCAAATAACACCCTACAACATACTCCATCAACTAACACCCTACAACATACTCCATCAACTAACATCCTACAACATACTCTATCAACTAACATCCTACAACATACTCCATCAACTAACATCCTACAACATACTCCATCAACTAACACCCTACAACATACTCCATCAAATAACACCCTACAACATACTCCATCAACTAACACCCTACAACATACTCCATCAACTAACATACTACAACATACTCGATCAACTAACACCCTACAACATACTCCATCAACTAACATACTACAACATACTCGATCAACTAACACCCTACAACATACTCCATCAACTAACATCCTACAACATACTCCATCAACTAACACCCTACAACATACTCCATCAAATAACACCCTACAACATACTCCATCAACTAACACCCTACAACATACTCCATCAACTAACATACTACAACATACTCCATCAACTAACATCCTACAACATACTCCATCAACTAACATCCTACAACATACTCCATCAACTAACACCCTACAACATACTCCATCAAATAACACCCTACACATACTCCATCAACTAACATCTACAACATACTCCATCAACTAAGATCCTACAACATATTCCATCAACTAACATCCTACAACATACTCCATCAACTAACACCCTACAACATACTCCATCAAATAACACCCTACAACATACATTATCAAATAACACCTTACAACATAAACCATCAGCTAACACATTACAACATACACGATCAAATAACACCCTACAGCATACTCCATCAGCTAACACCCTACAACATACACCATCAAATAAACCCTACAACATACACTATGTAATAACACCCTACAACATACTCAATCAAATAACACCCTACAACATACACCATCAGCTAACACCCTTCGATATACAGGACTAAGCAAGCCTTTACAGCAAACATGATAAGACTGAGACACCCCCCCCCCCAACCCATCAACTATGACTCTGTGACACACCAGATCAACAACTAAACTCTGGCAGACTCTGCTACACTAACTAGATTTGCTAGAGTTTTTTCCCCTGTTAATTTCAGTATCTCAAAATATTCTTTGGTGCTGGCTTAAACATCAAGACCTTGAAGTGAGCCTGGCGGTTGACATTCTCCTCACATCTTACAATCAAGTGAAACTGACGCTTGATGTTCTTCACACATCTTATAATGATGTGGCTTTATTAATCACAGACCAATGTGTGGGACTGTCTTTAAGATGTACTGATTTGTTTAGATTTCACTATTTTTTTTATTTGTAAAATACGATCACACATATTTTATGCAATTTATAATGTCACTATTTGTTAAAAGTACCTTAAATATTTTTTTACATCTAGTCTTCTCCATACACCCTCACAGAATCAATATGTCATTAAGTAATAAGCGGTGGGTTCACTTTTCGTATATATAGTCAGTCAGTCAGTCAGTCATTTGCATGTCCCTTGCGGAACTTTGTCTCCCTAACAGCACTCCTGTAGGCCTCTCGGTTGTAAGCAAAATGTCTTGCTGCTGATGCGTCTATTTGCAGATCATCAACGATATATTGCAAGCCATCTTCGCCTTGGTCTTCCTCTCTTTCTTTTTCCCATTATGTACCCTTCTCATGACGTTTATATATAACAGAATACTTTTCACCACCAAAACTTCTGCCCAGGCAGTAAACGTGAAAATACAATCTTCCATGACCTTACTTGTGTGTCCAGTAAAATTGCCAGGTTGTGACTAGTTTTAAATTGTTTAGAAAGCACAGACTAAGTGTACATACTTAATATCAAACTCTTCTTGAAATCTGCCAGAACTTATCACGTATTTGGCACTTCTTCTAGTATCAGTGTGGCTACAGAGCACAGTTGCTGTAATTTACTGTTTACTTCCATTACCTTGTATTCTACAGTTGATAGTGTCATTTATAGAGATAAGAGAAATAACGACTGCGGTAAAACTTATTCTAGTCATGAAAGTACATGATGGTGTATGGTTCAGTTTTACACAAACATAGAAAGAGTGAGACAAGTGGGCAGAAATAAGAATAGAAGAAAATGAAAAGAGCACATGAAGAACATACAACAATTCAGTATTTCGGCAAAAGCCTTTCTTCAAGGGGGAGGGGAGACAACTCCTTCGTCTATCTGGGATCTTTCGTGTTTGTCTTTCGCATTAGGAAAAGACCTAAAGATAAGTCTAAAATTTCCATCAGTTTTTCATGTTTTTGTTTGTTGTGTTTGTTTCTGTATGTGATTCTTGAAAAAGGCTTTTGACCAAATATTGGAATGTTGTATGTTCTTCATCTGTATGTGTTCATTTCTTTTTCTCCTATTCTTGTTTCTGTCCATTTTCTCACTGTTTCTATGTTTGTCTAAAGCTGAACAGTAATGTCTAACTGTCAATAGTGTCATCCTCTATTATATGACTATTAGTGCCATCTTATGTTATATGACTATTAGTGTCATCCTTTGTTATATGACTAATAGTGCCATCCTATGTTATATGACTATTAGTGCCATCCTATGTTATATGATTATTAGTGCCATTCTATGTTATATGATTATTAGTGCCATCCTATGTTATATGACTAATAGTGCCATCCTATATTATATGACTAATAGTGCCATCCTATGTTATATGACTAATAGTGCCATCCTATGTTATATGACTAATAGTGCCATCCTATGTTATATGACTATTAGTGCCATCCTATGTTATATGACTAATAGTGCCATCCTATATTATATGACTAATAGTGCCATCCTATGTTATATGACTAATAGTGCCATCCTATATTATATGACTAATAGTGCCATCCTATATTATATGACTAATAGTGCCATCCTCTGTTATATGACTAATAGTGCCATCCTATGTTATATGACTAATAGTGCCATCCTCTGTTATATGACTAATAATGTCACTTGGTAAAGGAATTTTTGACAGGATTTTCGTGGAGTAACCAAAGAAAAAAATTAGCAATTTTTCCTCAGCTTTTCCTTTCAGTTAACCATGATCTGGCTTGAATCAGGTGAAGCTTTATCATAAACAGGAGAATGGTGGACAAAAAAACGAACTGAAGTGGTTTCTTTTGTAAGTCTTCCATCTTTCATCCTTCCCATGCCGCTAAACGTCACACAGGGCCCGCAATGGTAGTTTGCCACGATTTCTGTTTTCCGCGAGCTTTTCAACCTCATCAAGGGATTTTATGCCCATTAATTTGGCCTCTCTTAACAACTTCCTCTTTAGAGTTTCACGTGGTCAACCTCTTTTTTTTTTTGATTACGCTACACAACCCCAGTAATATGAAAAAGTAACTAGTTCCGATCAATTTTAACACACCGGCATTGATAAAGGCATACAGATTAGGCGTATGACACAATAAGGCTAAGACTGGCTGAAAATATATTTGAACAAAAACATAGTTATGAGAACTGGACAGAAAGAAAGAAACATGCCTTTTTAAAATGGTAAAACATACTGAATCACACTGCAATTTTTTTCTTCTTTTATGGAACAATCTAACATGAATATAAAACTTCAATAAACAGCTCAAACGCTAGCATAAAATAGATCTCACAAACATTTATTTTATACAATCAAATGCCATTTTTTTTTATTCATCTCTAATGATACATAAAAGAATATCATAGGTCAGCACAAAAAGTCAGCTGTGCACAAGTGATATTGTATATAATTTACATACAATATTTGGATGATACCAAATGACTTGCATCACATATGTAACTTGTATTAGTATTCACATCAAAAGATTGATTATTGCAATCATAAGAAAAATAAGAGCCACAATAAAAAAAAAAGAAAAAAAAAATCTTTGATATAATGATATGTTCAAGAATCATTGGCAGAAATACACTGGAATTGTTCTTTAACAGTAAGTCCCCTGATAAGACATGTCACATGACATATACATGACATTACAAGACAACAAATATCACACATAATGGTCATTAGATGAGTACACCTTGTATAAGTACACCTTCGTAAGGAAGATGCATTACAGCTTTCTGATTTCATGCACTGTATGAAGGCTGACGTATGCACTGTATGAAGGCTGATGTATGCACTGTATGAAGGCTAATGTATGCACTGTATGAAGGGTGATGTATGCACTGTACGAAGGGTGATGTATGCATTGTATGAAGGCTGATGTATGCACTGTATGAAGGCTGATGTATGCACTATATGAAGGCTGATGTATGAAGGCTGATGTATGCACTGTATGAAGGCTGATGTATGCACTGTATGAAGGCTGATGTATGCACTGTATGAAGGGTGATGTATGCATTGTATGAACGCTGAGAAGTGTAACTTCTTTCAAGTTGTCTCACACCATCCATTATTTTATTATGGTTATATCTCTCACCAACAAACTTCCCCTGTCTCACCAAAAAAACTCTGATTTTATGTCTCACCAAAACAAATTTCCCTTATATATATATATATATATATATATACCAAAATAAGTTCCCCTCATATATATATGTATCTGTATATCTCACCAAAATAAATTCCCCTGTTATATGTCTCACCAAAATAAATTCCCCTGTTATATGTCTCACCAAAATAAAATCCCCTGTTATATGTCTCACCAAAATAAAATCCCCTGTTATATGCATCACCAAAAGAAGTTTCTCTTTTTATGTCTCACCCAAAAACTCCCCTGCTGTATGTCTCACTAACAAAATCCTGCGCTATATGTCCCATCACCAAAAGTCACCTGCTACATATCTCACTAACAAAATTTCCCCCAATATGTCTCACTTGTTAAAATTCCCCTCTGTTATATGTCTCACTAACAAAATTTCCCTGTTATATGTCTCACTTGTTAAAATTTCCCTGTTATATGTCTCACTTGTTAAAATTCCCCTGTTATATGTCTCACTTGTTAAAATTCCCCTGTTACATGTCTGTCACTCTAGCTGATGTGACTTTATCCTCATAAACATTTCAGAAATAGGTTTCTGTTGTCACTGGCGTTTTATAACAAAGTTATTGTTAGAAGGTGTCCTTTCAGACCAGTGTCATTTAAGTGTTTTCCAGACGTTTTATAGTTGCACAATGAACAGCTGATCCTCTTGTTTTCTATATGTCTCTGCACTGGTCACATCTCTACATTGTTTCTACTTCCTAAGGCCTTATATTAGGCCTTTCTTAGACTTATTAGCTGTCCCCACCCCCTCACTCACACGCACAGACTCACTGGAAGCTGGTAAGATGCTGATTATGGCATTATTATGTGACTATTATGTGACATTTACTGCTTGACCCATTTATTTATTTCAGTATTTTTCAGTTTCCTCTACCCAGTTAATCATCAGCCGCAACATACTAGCAAGGCCATCAGCCACAACATACTAGCAAGGTCATCAGCCTCAAAATACTAGCAAGGTCAACAGCCACAAAATACTAGCAAGGTCATCAGCCGCAACATACTAGCAAGGTCATCAGCCGCAACATACTAGCAAGGTCATCAGCCGCAACATACTAGCAAGGTCATCAGCCGCAACATACTATCAAGGTCATCAGCCGCAACATACTAGCAAGGCCATCAGCCGCAACATACTAGCAAGGTCAAAGTATTTCTTGGCCATCTCATGTGACAAAACTTTATGCTTTTTGGTGCAAACATCAACTGTCATAAAAATCAAGCAGTATGACCATTTACAAAAAACATAATAAACAGATGATACTGTTAGAAACATCATTTACAATTTTTTGATTTTGTCATAAAAGTATGGATTATATGGTAGAAACATCACATGATTTAATTTAAAGTAACATGCAAACACTGAGACAAAGACATTTTTATTAAACACACACAAACCATGCTTTTTTTTTTTGCTAATATTCTGTGTGTGTGTGTGTGTGCATGTATGTTACATATTTTGTTTGATTTTGCTTTTCATATCTTCAGACCACCTTTTCTTTCCTTCCCCCCCCCCACAACTGAGGTTGAGAACTACTGACAAAAAAAAAACAAGGGATTGACATGAAACAAGGGAACTATATCACACAAGGGAACCAATGACATCAAACATACAAAATAAAACCACAGACAAAAGAGAAGGGAACCACTGACATCAAACAATGAAACCACTGACATGAAACAAAGGAACCACTGACATGAAACAAAGGAATCACTACCATGAAACAAGGGAACCACTGACATAAAACAAGGGGGCCAATGACATAAGACAAGGCAAGTCTCAATTCAATTCAAGTGCCGTGCTGTGTGGCGTAGGCGATCATTTCTCTCCACAATTCCCTGTCTTTAGACTTGATTATGGGATCCGCCAGTGACTTTCTTCCTAGCCACACTGAAAGCCCATCTAGTAACTTCTCTCTCTGTCTTCTTCTGTCTCTTCTTCCTTCAATTTTTCCAGTTGCCACAGTGTGTTCCAATTTTCCTCTTCTCATGAAATGCCCTATAAATCTCGCTCGTCTGCATCTGATCTTTGCTATAATTTGCTTTTTAACTTCAGCCTCTCTTAAGACTTCTTCATTGGTTTTCTTGGCAGTCTCACACACACAAAACAAGGAAACCACTGGAAAAAACAAGGGAACCACTGACAAAACAAGGGAATCACTGACAAAACAAAGGAACCACTGACACAGAACAAAGGTGCCATTGACATAGAACAGCGTGACTGACATAAAACAATCTTCAGCACAGATCACGTAACAAACACAGAATGTGGTACAACATGAAGATCATGTGGCTGAAACAATATAAAACACTCATGGAGGACTTGTGTGTGCTGAAACAATGCATGACAGCCCTATCCCCAAGCAGATTATACTCACATGTTAAATTTCTGAAAGGAAGGAAGACATGAGGTAGATCATATACATACTGATATTTTCCAGCATGCGTTAGAGATTATACTTCCATCAGCCAAATGGATTTGTTAAGAATTAGTAAAAGACTTCTGCCATATCAAGTGGGACACACAAGTGGGACATACAAGTGGGACATAGGATTCTTCATCATCTGTGAAGGAAATGAGGCTAACCTTGCAAACAAAAGACATAGGAATAAAATACTAGGATTTGTAACAGAAACATGCCTTACACCACCGTGGCCAAATTTAGCCATCAAATATTAGTACATGCAGAGAAGCTTCAAAGAAATATGATGTTTCACAGGAAGTGAAGTTTGTTTTCACAGGAAGTGAAGTTTGTCTTTTAAAGAGGAAAAACAGTCATCACGGCACATAAATTACGTAAGTACATTATGTTGTAAAGAGCACACTTTCTTCACCAGGAGATAGATAATATGAAAGTTAAAAAAGTATATGATATATATGTCAAGTTTACACTGTTAAAGTTTTATTTGTGTGCATCTATGTCACAGATATCATCTTAGAAAGGAACTTTCTTTCCTCTGCCATATCTTACATCTTACATCCTTCCTATGCTGTTAACTGTCACGTAGGGCTCATATGGTAATTTGTCAAGTTTTCTTGTTTTCAGTGAGTTTTTCAATCTCATCAAGGGATTTTATGCCTACTAACTTGGCCTCTCTTAAAAATGTCTCCTTTAGAGTTTCATGTGGTCGTATGTTTTTCAATGTTTTTAAAAAAAAATGAAACTGTGGATATAGGCTGCTAATCTGCACAAACTGACATTTATATATACATATCCACATAAATACATATAAACATAAATAGTGAAAACTTATTGTCACATATGAATAAATAAATGTATAAATAAGAGTATATATGAGAATTGGCTCCACAAAATCAAATAATAAAAAGTATGGAGTCTTGAGGTAGTAAGATCACCAAATAATGAAAATCTAGGCTTGTGAGAAAGATGTAATATGAGATAATATGATTACATATATTCAACTCTTACCACTTTGTGTTAGAAATGAGAAAATGTACATGATAAAATCCATGAAACTTAAAACTCATCATAACCACCTGAAGCAGTTTTTGTATCTCTTATTCTCAGTATCTTTAACTAAGCTGTTGTGCCACTGAGACACCAGCTATTTGATTTGCTCACTTCCTTATGTCAGTGCTTGCTTCAAGCTCCAATTTCACGTATCAATGTTTTAGTTCTTTTCACAAAATGAGGTAAAGGTAAAGGTAATCCTGTCATGCGTTAGAGGTGCATAGGGATATGGTGTTAGTGCCCATATTTTCCTTAACCTGTCAGCACACTAGAGGGTGATATGGTCAGTATCACGCCTGGCCATCTTTCCTTCCCCAACTCCAGAAGAAGTAGGGTACCCATTTCTACAGCTGGGTTACTTGGGTGCCTCTGGCCGGATCTGAACCCCCGACCTTCGCCATGAGAGACCAGTGCACTAACCACTTCGCCACTCAGACACCCTTTCACAAAATGAACCTTCAGATAAATTATCTAACAAGGTAAACTTCTGTTACAACACAATCTTAATATGTCAGAATAATGTCTCAGGGCAGATGCTTGTAGCCGCTTGAACATTTCAAGTATAATCAGTTTTTGGAATGCTACTTTAAGAAATAAATTCAGAATTTTCTGCTCTCGCAAACTTCCACACAAAAATGAGTGTTTTAAAATGTGTATACAAGACAGACAGTGTGCAAACTGAGCATCTGTTTTGAATGTTTGTGGGGGCATCTGTTTAATAGATTGTATGTTATCAAACATTTGACCAGAACAAAATCTGAATGAACTACTTACTTCTATTTCTGTACCGTTATACTAATGCTTCATCAGGCATACAGTTATATACTAATGCTTCATCAGACATACAGTTATATACTAATGCTTCATCAGACATACAGTTATATACTAATGCTTCATCAGACATACAGTTATATACTAATGCTTCATCAGACATACAGTTATCTGAAATAATAACATTTTATTTCAAAGCTTCTTATCCATTTTACAGGTGCAAACATTTTACTCAGCATGTTATCCAAACTTGATGATATAAACTATAGAGACAAATTTTTTAAGCTGAATGAAAGAAACAATGAAGTTCTTATCAGTTCCAGCTTGGAGTGAGTGTTATCTCAGTTTAAGTATTTAAGTATCAGCTTATTAAGGTGGATAAGAAAAGAGGTCTAAGTATATTTTAAAATTTTCTTATATTAAACAAAAAATTTTTTTATGTGTTTAATGGGCATGAATCATAAAAAAAAAAAAGATTGTGCACAGTTTTTTCTTCACAGAAGTTAGACATTAGCCAGCTCTGAAATTACACAAATTGCATTCTGTACTGCAATTTTTTTTAAAAAGCTGTGTTTCTGCTTGATTAAATTATGATAATGAGGCAAGATGTCATTTGTTAGTAACTGATAGTCTTCAGCAGTCAAAAACTTTTCGTTAGTGCCATTTATTTATTTATTTATTTATAAAACTAAAATAAAAATTGTATTTTTAAAAGCAAAAGTTCCCCCATTTAATAATTGTAAAATGATGATTTGACATCTGAGTCTAGTGTGTATGCCAGGTGAGTGACCTGGTTTCTGTTCCCAGCAGACGAACTTTTTTTTTCCTTGCTCATCTCACCTGGTATCTTTCTTCACTCATTACTACTCAAGCTATAAAAACATGGATGGATGGATGGATGGATGGATGGATGGATGGATGGATGGATGCAGGCAAGCACTGGTACCTCCACAAGTTACTTGTATAAGTCAGCATTTACAACATCGTTGGAAAACTTCTGATAAAAAAATAATGGATCAGATTTTACTTCCTTGTTGTTCTCAGACCATGTTTTTCAAAATATTTTTCCCTCTACATAAGTATTTCTTTATGTATTTACCTGTTCATAAGTATTTCTTTATGTATTTACCTGCACATAAGTATTTCTTTGTGTATTTACCTGCACTCATGTATTTCTCTTAATATTTCCCTCAAACATGTATTTCTCTACATATGCAGACATATATTTCTCTACATATTTCCCTCACGTGTATTTCACTACTTACAAATATTTTTCTATTTATTTTCCTGTATTTTTTCTTCATTCTGCTTAACTACGTAAAATAATCCTGTTGGTCACTTGCATAATTTCTAATGGGAAAAAAATATTATGGACAGGACATTAGCAATGGTGTATCATAAAAAGAAATATCAGTTTCTGCTTTACAATCTCAGAAATATAGCACAGATATGCTAGCTGAGGTAGATATAATCAAATATGGTTGTAGTAAACATAACAATGACATTGACCCTGGAGTGTCTCTTATCATCTGCGAGGGCACTTGGAAGCTGGGACACATTTTCCGTTGTGCAAAACTCTATTCTCTTTACACAAGCAACCACCCAAGCACTTCTCTGGACATGGATCTTTGCTGTGTGGATTCTCGCAAGTTGTAGGGCAAACCTCACCACAATCGACTTTAATGGCGAACTCTGGGCAGTTCTGAGGTGCTGAAAGAAAATTAGATTCAGCTGTTACTCGGACACAAAATATTGACATCATGCTCATACACAACGAAATCTTTCATTTATAGAGAAATACACTCACTTTTTAGTTCAGCTTTCTAATCTTCCTTCAGTTTAAGAGCACAGATAATTAGATAAGATGTTATCTTATATATCCGTTTCCATTATTCTGTGAGTGGGTCTATTTCTCCACTTAATTTTTTTTAAATTATGATCTCCATGAGCTACTGACAGCTGAGAACCAATAGGATCTGCAAAATCTCTTAGATAAAGTCGTCAAAGAAAGTGAACATAAACGCCTTACTTTGAACATAAAAAAGACAGAGACTATGGTTATATATCTAAGAAACAGAATGCACCAACACGCAGTATAAAATTAAATGGAACTCTTCTAAAGCTGGTGTAGAAATTCAAATACCTTGGAGCAGTAATAACTTCAGATGGGAAATGCAGAACAGAAATTAAGAACAGAATAAGCCAAGCAAAGACTGTATTTCAGAGAATGAGAAACATATTATCCAACACATGTTTATCAATGAATGTTAGAAAACGAGTTTTAAATGCTATATTGAACCTATTTGTTATATGGAAACGAATCATGGACAATAGACAGTTCTGCACAAAAATCATTGGAAGCATCAGAAATGTGGTTTATTAGAAGAATGTTGCGAATTCCCTTGACAGCAAAAATAACTAATGAACAATGTATGAGAAGAGCCGGAGAGACAAAAAAATCTTGTCAAAAAAAATAAGAGAGATAATGTAGTTTCATAGGACATGCAATGAGAAGAGGGGGCATTGAAAATATTATAACAACAGGAAAAATAGAGGGGAGAAGAGCCAGGGGAAGATCGAGAGAAAAACAGAGCTAATGGCCTTCATGAAGGATCGGATATTCTGGAGAAGCACACAAGGCCAGTCGGCACGGCACCTGATGATGATGATGATGAGCTAGAGAGTCCTGGTTTCTTTAAAAATTGTGTTTATATCTCCTATTATATACTTGCATTTATTTTCTTCTATATATTTGCATGTATCTTCCTTTATATTATTTGCATGTATTTATTTATTTTCATGTATCTTCATTTATATTTTTGCATGCATCTTCCTTCATATATATGCATGTATCTGTTTATTTTCACGTACCTTCTTTTATATATTTTCACGTATCTTCTTTTATATATTTTCATGTATCTTCTTTTATATATTTTCATGCATCTTCTTTTATATATTTTCACATACCTTCTTTTATATATTTCCATGTATCTTCTTTACACATCAGACTTTCATGCGTCGAGGATCTTAGAAATGTGGCCCTAACACAGTATCCCAATTATATCTTAATGACATAGAAAGGGGGAATTTTCTTTTACCTTATTATCCTTTATATTTTTGCACGTATCTTTTAAAAATTATTTTCTGTGAAACTTAAAAGGAACATGCTCAGTTTCCTCAAATGTTCGTTGCCTTTTTTTTCTTCTCTATAAATCCCTTTCTTCCCAGTTTTGTCTTATCTTGTCCTTCCTCATTTACTGTTAGGTGTAGAGGTGAAGTGCAGTTATCTCCCAATGGCCCACATGTTGGCTTCGTACACTGAGATGTTCAGGGACTCTGCTATACCGTCGGTCCATCGTTTTCATGGGCGCTTCTTTCCAGTTTTCTTCTTAATTCTTTGCCTTCTACTCTGCATAAATTATTCCATAACTTTGCATCCCATACTTTCCCAAAATAGAATCAACCCACACAGATTCGGCTTTACAACTTTATATATATTTTTAAGGCAATCCACTGAATGACTCTACCACACAGGTCTTAGTATGATATCTTAAGATGACACAAGCTTCAATGACATCATCACTACGTGTGCTGTCGGACAAGGCATAAAGCATGTATAGCGCAGGCCTGGCACAATCAAAGGATTTAGATAATACCTAAGGGCAAGACATTACAACCACCTCTAAACGGCACGAAGTTATAATGTTCTTAAAGAAGAGGTCTGGTGTCAATCTTATTTTTAAGAGTCGAGCTGACTGACAGCTTTATGTGCGGGGGAACAGGGCCGGACCCTAGGAATTGTGCCTCGCCATCGGAGCGACATACCTGGTGGGCTCACTCTGTTCACAGGTTAACATTTAATATTTTATGTTAAGATTATGTTAAGAGAACCTCACCATGTCCAACCAGTAACTTTAAACAGCATTAACAACAGTGTATAAATTAATGGGAAAAATAACAAGATAAACTACATTTATCATCATAGATACTGTCGTCGTCGTCATCATCATCATCATTATCATCGTCATCATCATTATCATTATTGGCGTCATCATCATGATAAAGATTACGTGTAAAATTGTCGGTAGTTGCAAACAGTGGTGAAAAATATTTGAAAGATCACTGCGACTCGTTGACGTGAAGTTTACTTTTTTATCACTTTTCTCTAGATATTCCGACTTTAAAATGTAGAAATAATATTTTTTTTTCCTTCAAATCCCAGCTGTCGTACGTTGGTAAGAGTGAGAGAATACACGTTACAGGTGAGATATAAGAAGTAAACATGACATACACCTTTCGCGTTAACATTAGCGCTATGATGAATAAAACTCACGGCAACTGACTCGAAGAACTGACCGCTGCATTTTTCTTTTTTCTTCCCATAACTTCCTTTTTTCTTTCATGGTAGAAACTAAAGTTAGCTGGAATAACGCTTTAATATCGCTGATTTTCTACTCATAAAGATTCTGTGGGCAAATTGTTACTGTTGGCATAGTTTTGACATGAAGAACAGAAACGAATGGTTTTTAGTTGTTGATTTAAAGATCCATTGCAATATTTATTTATTTACTGTTTATTTTGTGTTTCATAAAGTTTCTGTTTTGTTCATATTTATTAGTGAAGACAATATTTTGACGTAAGGGACTGGAACAGACTGAGACGTGAGGGACTGGAACAGACTGAGACGTAAGTGACTGAGAACAGACTGAGACTTAAGTGACTGGGAACAGACTGAGACGTAAGTGACTGGAACAGACTGAGACGTAAATGACTGAGAACAGACTGAGACATAAGGGACTGAAAATAGTCTGAGACGTAAGTGACTGAGAACAGACTGAGACGTAAGGGACTGGGAACAGACTTAGACGCAAGTGACTGAGAACAGACTGAGACATAAGTGACTGGGAACAGACTGAGACATAGGTGACTGGGAACAGACTGAGACGTAAGTGACAGAGAACAGACTGAAACGTAAGTGACTGAGAACAGGCTGAGACGTAGGTAACTGGGAACAGACTGAGATGTAAGTGACTGAGAACAGACTGAGACGTAAGTGACTGGGAACAGACTGAGACGTAAGTGACTGGGAAACAGAGGTTAGGGCTGATAAAATGTACTCAAGTTTTTACTGTTCGTACTGGAAGCGTTATAAATAAAGAAAAAGATCTGGACGTCACAATTTCAACCTGACTTCCGTCTTCTCTTTCTTTTTCTCTTTAATAATCCATTTTTTTTCTACCATACATTAATGGACAGAAATATGCGTTTGTTTAAAAAAAATTAGACTTACACATCAACATAAATTAGCAAAGACGCAGATGTAAACACCAGAGAAATTAGACATTTACTCATGAACAAAAAACTGAAGAATTTCACAGAATTATAAGATTAATCGCTCCTTCCTGTGTTATAGTTATTAAGCCCATTGAAGTGACTGATATATTTTACATCAAACTGTGTAAAATAATCTGCATATCTTATGATTATTGCTATATAAGAACTATCTCTAAAGATCACGGATCTAGTCGGAAACATTGAAATAAATTTTGTGATTCTTAACATGTTTTGGCAATGAAAATATTTGGATATATTTAATGTAATTCCACGGCGAAGAAAAAGTGCTATACATAAGCAAATCTGTATAGAGAGTACGAATTCTATGCTGCTCGGGGAAACCCGGTTGGCTACTGGCTCATAAGCAATGTTCCTGTTAAGGCTCATGAAGAGTCAAGGTCCTCGCAGAGTTCACCACAGCCAGGTTGACTTGGAAAGCTTTGAGTCGGGAGAGATTCCCCCCTATAACACACGGCTGGTTCTAGGGTTGTGATGTTGGGGTGGTAAAGCAGGTGATGACGGATAAGTACAACAAAATATAGCCATGTGACTAGGATAGCTTCAAGTGTCTAGACACTAGCTCACAATCTAACTTCACGCTTTCTGACACTCGTTACTGCATTCATCATTGAAAAAAAAAAGGGGGGGGGGGGGAGGAGTAGCATAAGTTGGAAACATTTTTGAAATCTGCAGTTACTCAGCTGAGAACCAACAAGACCTGCAAAATCTCTTGGATAAAGTCGCCAAAGAAAGTGAACAGAAGAAACAGAATCCACCAGCATGCAGTATAAAATTAAACGGAACTGTTCTAAAGCAGGTGCAGAAATTCAAATACCTTGGAGCAGTAATAACTTCAGATGGGAAATGCACAACAGAAATTGGGAACAGAATAGATCAAGCAAAGACTGCATTTCAGAGAATGAGAAACATATTATCCAACACATCCTTATCAATTAATGTTAGAAAATGAGTCCTAAAATGCTATACTGAACCTATCTTGTTATATGGAAATGAATCATGGACAATAGGCAAGTCTGCACAAAAATCATTGGAAGCAGCAGAAATGTGGTTTATTAAAAGAATGTTGCAAATCCCCTGGACAGCAAAAATAACTAATGAAGAATGTATGAGAAGGGCTGGAGAGACAAAAAACCTTGTAAAAAAAGATAAGAGAGAGAGACAATGTACTTTCATAGGACATGCAATGAGAAGAGGGGGCATAGAAAATATTATAACAACAGGAAAAATAAAAGGAAGAAGATCAAGAGGAAATGATACTGGACAGTCTGACGGGATGGTGTGAGAGGAGATCACCAACTGAGCTGATGGCCTGCATGAAGGATCATGTACTCTGGAGAAGCATAATAGCCAACTCCAGTCGGCACGGCACCTGATGATGATGCAGTTACTCATAATATGCCTTGGATGCGTAGGTGCTTTACTCGTGCGCTAGCTAAGATTTGCGAAATATTATTGTAAAACAGTGTATAAAACGTTACCTTGCGTCAATAGGTACTCTGTCTTCACGGTATTTACACTTCTAGCGTTAAAAAAGAAATTTTCCTTGCTTTCATATTGGTGAAATCAGGAAGAGGTCAGTATTTCTTGCTTTCATATTGGCGAAATCAGGAAGAGGTCAGTATTCCTTGCTTTCATATTGGCGAAATCAGAAAGATGTCAGTATTCTTTCTTTCATATTGGCAAAATCAGGAAGAGATCAGTATAGTCTAATTTTTTTACCGATTTCATGTTCAGCTGAAATCATGGCAAATCTAATCGAGTTTCGGCCACTGTTGAGCATAAATTAGTTTACTAGCAACATTAATTTCATTTAAAACATATTGCCATATAACAAAACACCATAACAATTTTTAATCTCTGACTTTAAGGGCACGTGCTTCAAGTTTTGCCATTTTTTTCTCCACTGACTCGTCGTCAGCAATTTCTATCAAAACATCAAAAGTTTGTCAGTAGAGTATCTTCAAGGAAGAATGACTCCGGTTCTGGATTCCCAGCGGGTGGTACTTAGTGATTTGGGCGCTGGAATTGTAATATGATTTTATAAGGGTTCCCCAACGCAATGCTGACGCTGAGAGAAGAATACAACTGTTTAAGAACTTCCCTAGATCACACTGCCATATCACTGACAACTAAGTTGAGAAAATGAGATACTGGGTTATGAACTGGCTCAGTTGCTGGTCTGGGGGAGCTGCTTCATTACACTCTGGACGTACGTCCATAAGTTCTACATTCAACATTAGGATGTCCTTTAGTGTTTTGTCTGATATAATACCAATACTGTGGCGGTTGTACATGGCCCATGTTCTAGCGCACAAATGGGATTTGCTCCCACTCCCTCTGAGGACAAGTACTTCACTTGAGGCGGGCATAGTATGTGCTTTGGGGAAGCTTTCCTGCCCTGATTCTTCTATTTGCTACTTGAAAGATTGACATATGTCTTGTTTGTCCCAACTGATGTCTCCTAGTGGGTTAGCCCTGACTGAAAGCTGATCAGCCTTTTCGTTGCCAACAACGTCGAAGTGCCCTGAACAAAGTATATCCATGTGATGTTTTGGATTTGCAATTTGCATAGTACGTCCAACCACACTCTTATAAGGCTAGACCGTTCTATCTTTCTTAATAGACTTTGAGAGTTCGTGGTGATTGTATAGAATGAGGATACCAAAGTATTAAAAAAAAAACTCTCGGGTTCAAGTCTCTAATGCATTGTTGAACTATGTTAAAGTAAGAGAACGCAGTTTTGTAGGATTAGACCTCGAAAAACTCTAAGAAAAAGCACTTTAGTGAGACGTGAGAGAAAGAAAAATCACAAGAGAATTACCTGGGATTCGAACACGGACTCCGGTGGGACGGGAGTTGGCTCAGTTCGTTAGTACGCTGTTGTTCTCTCTGTTTTTGTCTCGTTTTGTATGTATCCTCGAATAAGGCTCACGCCGAAATATCGGATGTTGTATGTTTTTCATTTATACATTCTTATACTTTCTATTCGTTTTTTTTTCTCACCTTACTCACTCCCTCCCTCACTTTGTAAAACTGTACCATACACCTCTGTCTACCTTGTTTATTTAAACCAGTTTTACTGCAGTCGCCATCCCTTTTATCTGAATATTAATGTCAAACCATTTTCTAAAAATACATTCAGCTAACACTGAGCCCGTAGTGGCTTCTACAGGAATGAAAACATGAAAATGCTTACGAATACTGATATCACTTGGATGTGTATTAATAAATCTTGAAAACAGTGTTAGCTATTAAATATGACTTACATGTGGAGAACAGTCTGTAAATATGCTCTGATATATAGCTACACAGAAACTATTTCCCTAACCTATATTCTGATATATAGCTACACAGAAACTATTTCCCTAACCTATACTCTGATATATAGCCACACAGAAACTATTTCCCTAACCTATACTCTGATATATAGCTACACAGAAACTATTTCCCTTTTTAACGACCCCAGAGAAGAAAGAAATTTATTCATTTTGAATCCTTTTCCCCAAGATAATTTTGGGCCGATCCACGAATAAGCGCGCTCAATAATAAACGAAAATGTTTTTTTTTTAAATTTAGTTTCATATTTTTTTCAGTTAAATCCACCTTTCCCGTTTTTGCCGCCTTCCAAAACTTGCCGCCCCGTGCAGATGTGCGTGTTTGCATTATCGAGGAAATAATCAGGTCATGAGCTTTTTCATGTTTGAACTCTCTCACTCTTGAATTAGTTTCAGTGCTCTGTCAGAATACATTTTTAGGAGAAATTTTGCTATAAAGAAACAGGAATTTAAAAAATACGCTTGGGATTAAAAATGTGCTACTTTTCATTTATTATATCAATAAAATGAGAAGTCACACATTTTTAATCCCAAGCGTATTTTGCAACTAATGGATCGGAGAAGTCTTAAGGAAGATAAAGAGGAATATGACAAAATAAATAAAGAAATAAGACACAAATGCAATAAAGCTAAAGAAATGTGGCTGATTAAGAAATATAATGAAATAGAGACACACCATCATGGAAACACAAGAGATGTGTACAAACAAATAAAGGAGTTAACAAACAAAAGGGCATACCACAAGAATGGTTGCCTGAAGTAAACGGACAGAGTTGCAAGATGGTTCGAATACATTAGAGGGCAATAGAGGCGAAATAGATATACAAAATAATAATGAAGGGCCTCCCATATTAAAAGCAGAAGTAGAAGAACCCATTAAACACATGAAGAACAACAAAGCACCAGGACCAGATAAAATCACCAAGGAAGAATTGGAAGTATTAGGAGAGCTTGGCATGGAAATAATTACCAGATTACTGAATGACATCTATAACAGTAAATATGTCCCATCAGACCTTTTGCAATCAGTTTTCATTGCCTCACCAAAGAAACAAGGTGCAGATGAATGTGAAGACCATCGAACCATTAGTCTTATGAGCCATGTTACCAAAATCCTGCTTCATACTGTCATGATAAGAGTCAGGGACAAAATAAAAACCAGAAATCGCTGAAGAACAGTGTGGCTTCGTCGAAGGAAAAGGCACAAGTAATGCCATACATATATTGAGAACAGTGATGGAAAGATCAATAGAAGTAAAGACGGATCTATACTTATACTTCATAGACTACTCGATAAAGTGAGACAAACATAAATTATAAGAATGCTGGAAGACATTAACATAGATGGGAAAGATCTGAAACTCATCAAAAACATATACTGGCAACAATATCAGCAGCAATGAAGATTGAGAACCAAATAGGAGCATTCCAAGACATAACATTGAGAGTGAAACAAGGATGTGTTCTATCTCCTGACCTCTTCTCCTTGTACAGCGAAAACATAATGAGAAATATAGAGAACATGGCAGGAATATCAACTGGCAGGTACAACATTAATAACTTAAGATATGCAGACGACACAATCATGATTGCTAAAAGTGAAGGGGAGCTACAGGCTCTTCTGGACATCGTGGTTCGTGAAAGTAAAAATATAGATCTCAGCTTGAATAAAAAGAAGACTGATGTGATGAAAAGAATACCACCAAAATGTATCAGTACCATCGATGGCACAGAACTGAAACAAGTTGATAGATTCAAGTACTTAGGAACAATTATAACAGCTGATGGGAAATATCAAAACGAAATAAAAAAAAGTAGACGTGCTCAGGCCAAGTCAGCGTTTCAGAAAATAAGAAACATCTTGTGCAACAGATCTATATCAATAGAAACAAGATTCCGAGTACTTAAATGTTACATCGAGCCAATTTTGTTTTATGGATGTGAAGCATGGTCCATGAATAAGAGAGTATAACGAGAAATGGAGGCCATGGAAATGTGGTTCACAAGAAGGATGTTGAAGGTATCATGGACAGCTAAGAAGACCAAGAAGAAGATAGAGACAGCTGATGAAGTCTAAGGCTTAACTGGAAGGATATTCTTTACAGAAAAGAAAAAAAAACTACACGTAACAACTGACTCAGGCCTGCTATTAACAACTGACTGACACAGGTCTGCTGTTACCAACTGACTGACTCAGGCCTGCTGTTAACAACTGACTGACTCTGGCCTGCTGTTAACAACTGACTGACTCAGGCCTGCTGTTAACAACTGACTGACTCAGGCCTGCTGTTAACAACTGACTGACTCAGGCCTGCTGTTAAGAATTGACTGACTCAGGCCTGCTGTTAACAACTGACTGACTCAGGCCTGTCGTTACCAACTTACTGACTCAGGCCTGCTGTTAAAAACTGACTGATTCAAGCCTGCTGTTAACAACTGACTGACTCAGGCCTGCTGTTAATATTCGTGACTAACCTTGACAGGTTTTGATTTTTTGCCACATGTCTTTGAACCCTGACCTCGTACACTGACTGATGTAAGCTCTGATGGCCTCGCATGCGCAGTAATGTCCTTCTGGGCACTCACACATGTCGGTGATACACGAGCTACCACGAGAAAAAGAAAGTAAGTTCTAGTAAACGAAAGTTATCACAAGAAACACATTCCACAATTCATAAAATCTCTTCTACTTTCAAGAACACTGTTTGTTTCAAACTGTTAGTTTAGTGAAAACTGCATATATTCTCTCCACAGATTCACATGTTCTAACCACTTCAATCAAGACATTTTCTGGCTGCTGTCGTCTGCCAAGAACATGGTCTGGCTAAACATTCACTTTTATGTGAATACTATGGCTTTACTTACAGTACTTGCAGTCCGAGGATGGGAGATGTGAGACGAAGATAAAGAAAAGAACAGGAATGGCAAAACATACATTCAACAGCATGAAGACAGGGCTGTTATCTTACACCATGAAGACAGGGCTGTTATCTTACACCATGAAGACAGGGATGTTATCTTACACCATGAAGACAGGACTGTTATCTTACACCATGAAGACAGGGCTGTTATCTTACACCATGAAGACAGGGCTGTTAGCATGAAGACACTGCTGTTAGCATGAAGACACTGCTGTTAGCATGAAGACACTGCTGTTATCCAGGAATCTGCCCATAAAAACCAAGACTCATATTTGTAAAATGCTGCATCTGTTCTGTTCTACTGCATGGAGCAGAAACCTGGAGTCCAAGCACGGGTTAAGAGAAGGATTAATGCCCAGAAATGTGGATTTACAGAAAACTAAGGCATGTATCATGGAGAATGAAAGGAACAAAGATTTACAGAAAACTAAGGCATGTATCATGGAGAATGAAAGGAACAAAGATTTACAGAAAACTAAGGCATGTATCATGGAGAATGAAAGGAACAAAGATTTACAGAAAACTAAGGCATGTATCATGGAGAATGGAAAGAACATAAACATTTTGTTTTAGAAGAGCCCCGAGTGCAAAATGAACTTTTAAAAGAAATAATGATGAACAAAACGAAATATTTTGGTCATATCAAAAGACGCAGCAATATACTGAAGGCCATACTAGAAGGAAAGATGGAAGGAAAAAGAATGAGAGGTAGACAGAGATGCAGATGGAAAGAACATACAAGAATGGACAAGACACGGCTAGGGAGAGAAGAAACTGGAGATTCAATACCGCCAACCTTCTTCTGGAAATGGCACATGATGATGATGAATCACGTGCACAGTGTACTCTGGTGTACCCTGTCTTGCAGGCTGATATCGTCCATTTCCATTCGCAGTTTCCCTAACATATTTGTGTTAACTATCCATTTTCACAGCTGACTAGAGCATGACTTCAATGGATCTTCAACATCGCTTAAGGCCGCATTTTGTTATCAACTGCACTACCCCACCGCTTTACTGAAGTCTGATCCTGTTTTAGTTTTTGTACAGTTACATTTTTAATTAAACTGTACAAGAAAACGTGAATATCAAAGTTGAACAAGCAAACATGAGTATCAAGACTGTACAAGAAAACATGAGTATCAAGGCTGTACACGAAAACATAAGTATCAAGGTTGTACAAGTACACTGAGTTAGCTGATGGTAAATTCACTACAAGCTAAACAAAATTAGTATCTGATGATAAATTCACTACAAGCTAAACAAAATTACTATCAGATGGTAAATTCACTACAAGCTAAACAAAATTAGTATCTGATGATAAATTCACTACAAGCTAAACAAAATTACTATCAGATGGTAAATTCACTATATGCTAAACAAAATTACTATCTGATGGTAAATTCACTACAAGTTAAACAAAATCACTATCAGAGAAACCTACATATTACTTTAAATTATCGTTCTAAGACACGAGTTTCTTTCCTCGCTGGCTGATACGAGGTCAAAATCTAAGGAGAAATTGTGCGTTAAAAAAGAAGACATGGGAATTTGAGTTAAATTCAATGCCGCCAGTACTAAAAAAAAACACAAAAACTCACTGCTCCCATGACAAAAAACATACACACCTGACATAGACATCAGCTGCCACCTTCTGTCTGCATTTTGTGAATGCTCGAGTATAAAAGATGCCACAGACACGATGAGCGCGTTGCTTGGCCCTCAAGTCCTTCTCGCACAGAGGCTGGGTTTCCTGGAAATGAGGTCTAGCTTTACATGCTCGTGTGCTCCCTATTCTCCATGATTGTCCGTAGTCGTCTCCATTCATGTAGATAGTTCCGTCTTTTCCGACCAGATCATCAGACTTGATTCCGTTGTAGTTTCCACAAAGGCCACACAGTCGGTGCTTGTACTTCGTGGTCACTGTCACTTCCAGGAAGCTGTCACCATCCCACGTGACCTCCAGACCCAGGTTTGTCTTCAGTTTCACCAGTTCTCCGTCTTTAGACAGGGAAAACATTCCAGGCTTCGTGTACGGAAGCCTAGCTCGTCTTTTGTCTATTTTGACAACGGAGTTCTGTAACATGCTGATGCGGTGGCTGTAAACAAACACAACAAGCATCTGAGTCCATGCGAAGCCGGAAGAGAAGCGAATTCCGTTTCTGACTTTGATGAGGAAGTCGTTCTTAGAGCAGTCACGTGCCAGGACATACTTGCAGGTTCCCTGGAAGCTGTACATAAGCCCGTCGAAAGTCCGGTAGTGAGGATCGCCAAAAACGGAACACACAGCATCGTCTGCAGAAACAGTCAGAACTATAAGCAGCCATGTTTGCTCACGTACAAGGGGAAGTCACTAAGTAACTCGCAAATGCCTATTACAAAAAAACTAAATGCGACAGTAATTTGAAAACTTCTAATTTTTTAACTTAAATTATTCCCCAATTTCTCAACGTAATCGCCACCAACATTGATACATTTGTCCCATCGTGTAATCAGTGATGCAATACCCATGGCGTAAAAATCGGGAGTCCGATTTCTGAACCATTTTTTTACTTCAGTTTCCACCTCTTCGTCACTCGAAAATATTCTCCCGCCAAGGTGGTTTTTTCAATAGACCAAACAGGTGGAGATCACTTGGAGCTAGGTCAAGACTAAAGGGTGGATGTTCAAGAACTTCCCAAGCCAACTGGCTAATTTTCTCTTGGGTTAACCGACCCGTATATGGTCTGCCATTGTCTTGAAGGAGAAGCACACCTCTAGTCAGCAGACCAGGACGTTTTCTTCAAATTGCATCCCGTAGCATCGACAGAGCTTCACAGCACGATACAGAATTCACACTGTCACAATACTTCAAAACTTGGTTAACAACACTCCTTGATAATCTCAGAACACTGTCAGCATAACCTTCCCCCCTGAAGGCGGAGTTTGTCAACAATTTCGGTGCGTCCCTGAGAAAATTCTTTTACCCAGTTATAGACCGCTTTACGTGATAAACAGTTTTCAGCATAAACTGTAATCATTTCCTTAAGAATGTCCTCAACTGAATGTCCTTTAGGCCACAAAAATCGCACTACACTTCTCTGTTCTTCTTTGGTACACATTAACAGTTAGGTAGCCATTTTGTTATTGCTTTGCGCATGCGCACGTACGTACCTCTCAGCGCCCCCCCCCCTACATACAACTATTATAAAGTTGGATGATGGTACTATCTAAGGATATATTTAAATACTACCTGATAACTGCCACTGATAAAATATTTCAGTTTGCAAGTTACTTAGTGACTTCCCCTCGTACATACACACGGATAAAGACAAAATATGACAAGTGGATAGGGGCAACAAATATTTGAAAATAAAATAATAATAATGATAATAATAATAGAAAAGATTCCAAAAATATTTAAAGGTAAAATTTTTCCATAAAATTAGAACTAAGAACTAAGCCCAGAGAGAGAGAGAGAGAGAGAGAGAGAGAGAGAGAGAGAGAGAGAGAGAGAGAGAGAGAGACAGCTTAAAGACACGGTAAACACAAAACAAAATGTCTGACACTGATTCTAAGTGATAATGGAGACCACGTGGCATCTAATGATGGAACAAAAATGATAAAATGAGAAAACGTCTAACTTTGTGAAAACCGAAAACAAGTCAGAGAATGTCAGATTTTGCAGGCGTTTGTGCCAGCATGAATGTAGTGCGTGTATTCATGAGCCGACATGCTAATGAGGACAGTGTGGTATACATATATATATATATATGGAACTATATTTGTGTGCGCAGGGCCATGGAGAGGCTTGTGAGGTCCCGTGATCAGTCACACTTCGGTCCCATATCCAAACACAGAAAACTTAGTAGACCGTAGGTTAATGCTTTCTTGGACTTCGCCTCTGTTAAGAGGGGAAATCAAGTCCCTCTCAACAGCTCAGGCCACATGGGCACAACCCCAGCTCTTTCTCGCTTTGTGCGAGATACGTGAAGACCCTATCTATTAACGAGACACTAAGAGATGTGTATACATACGCTCTACACATTTAGGGCAGCACTCATTCTCTGTCAGAAGAAGTCTGTATCCTTGAGGACACCACAGCGAGTTGCTGCACCTCTCACGCTGGCAGTACGTCACCCCGTCATCACAGACGCACTGGACACACACATTCGGCCTCCACTCTTCCTTGTGCTAGTGCAGAAGAATACATTGACCATATCATGTTATCTCGAGGTATACAACCAAATGGTTCAGTACCAAGACAATATACAACTAAATAGTTCAGTACCAAGACAATATACGACTAAATAGTTCAGTACCAAGACAATATACGACTAAATAGTTCAGTACCAAGACAATATACGACTAAATAGTTCAGTACCAAGACAATATACGACTAAATGGTTCAGTACCAAGACAATATACGACTAAATAGTTCAGTACCAAGACAATATACGACTAAATAGTTCAGTACCAAGACAATATACGACTAAATAGTTCAGTACCAAGACAATATACGACTAAATAGTTCAGTACCAAGACAATATACAACTAAATGGTTCAGTACCAAGACAATATACAACTAAATGGTTCAGTACCAAGACAATATACAACTAAATGGTTCGGTACCAAGACAATATACAACTAAATGGTTCAGTACCAAGACAATACACAACTAAATAGTTCAGTATCAATACAATGTACTGTAATACAACTAAATGGTTCAGTACCAAGACAATATACAACTAAATGGTTCAATATCAATACAATTTACTGTAATACAACTAAATGGTTCAGTACCAAGACAATATATTGCAATACAACTAAATGGTTCAGTACCAAGACAATATACAACTAAATGGTTCAGTATCAATACAGTGTACTGTAATACAACTAAATGGTTCAGTACCAAGACAATATATTGCAATAAAACTAAATGGTTCAGTACCAAGACAATATACAACTAAATGGTTCAGTATCAATACAATGTACTGTAATACAACTAAATGGTTCAGTACCAAGACAATATATTGCAATACAACTAAATGGTTCAATACCAAGACAATACACAACTAAATGGTTCAGTATCAATACAGTGTACTGTAATACAACTAAATGGTTCAGTACCAAGACAATATATTGCAATAAAACTAAATGGTTCAGTACCAAGACAATATACAACTAAATGGTTCAGTATCAATACAATGTACTGTAATACAACTAAATGGTTCAGTACCAAGACAATATATTGCAATACAACTAAATGGTTCAATACCAAGACAATACACAACTAAATGGTTCAGTATCAATACAGTGTACTGTAATACAACTAAATGGTTCAGTACCAAGACAATATATTGCAATAAAACTAAATGGTTCAGTACCAAGACAATATACAACTAAATGGTTCAGTATCAATACAATGTACTGTAATACAACTAAATGGTTCTGTACCAAGACAGTATACTGTAATACAACTAAATGTTTCAGTACCACACAATATACTGTAATACAACTAAATGTTTCAGTACCAAGACAATATACTGTAATACAACTAAATGGCTCAGTACAAAGACAATATACTGTAATATAACTAAATGGCTCAGTACAAAGACAATATACTGTAATACAACTAAATGTGGTATACCTAGACAATATACTGTAAAACAGATGCGAAGAATAAAGCACAACTGAGTTCATCATATTCAGCGTCATAAATAAGAGTATAAGTTTAACGTTGCAATTAATAGTAAAGGTTACAACAATCTGTTCCATTTACTTTCTTCAATCCTATATTTCCGCAAAATTTGCTCCTTCGGTATTAAAAAATGTTCTGAAGCAGACAAATGTTTGCTGTCTGTGGAAGCTAAGAAAAGTCTGTTGTTTGTGGCGGCAAATAAACGCTTGCTTGTCGTGGCTGCAAATAAACGGTTGCTGTTTGTGGCGGCAAATAAACGGTCGCTGTTTGTGGCGGCAAATAAACGGTCGCTGTTTGTGGCGGCAAATAAACGGTCGCTGTTTGTGGCGGCAAATAAACGGTCGCTGTTTGTGGCGGCAAATAAACGGTCGCTGTTTGTGGCGGCAAATAAACGGTCGCTGTTTGTGGCAGCAAATAAACGGTCGCTGTTTGTGGCGGCAAATAAACGGTCGCTGTTTGTGGCGGCAAATAAACGGTCGCTGTTTGTGGCAGCAATAAACGGTCGCTGTTTGTGGCGGCAAATAAACGGTCGCTGTTTGTGGCAGCAAATAAACGGTCGCTGTTTGTGGCGGCAAATAAACGGTCGCTGTTTGTGGCGGCAAATAAACGGTCGCTGTTTGTGGCGGATGTTATAAATCTTTATAAGTAACTTATTTCATGCATGATTCTACCAACGACTGATCTGCAAAATGAAACCACAAGTGCGGAATTGTTAATAATAAAAATTTTGTGAAAGAATACATGCTTTGAAAAAAAAAACTATAATTAAATGCGTGAAAATCTCTTATCTCTCTGTGTGTTAGAAGATGTGGGTTTATTTCTTTGTTTGTTAGAAGATGTGGGTTTATTTCTTTGTCTGTTAGAAGATGTGGGTTTATTTCTTTGTCTGTTAGAAGATGTGGGTTTATTTCTTTGTTTGTTTCAAGATGTGAGTTTATTTCTTTCTTTGTTTCAATATGTGAATTTATTTCTTTCCTTGTTTCAAGATGTGAGTTTATTTCTTTCTTTGTTACACGATGTGAAATTATTTCTTTCTTTGTTTCAAGATGCGAGTCTATTTCTTTTTTTGTTACACGATGTAAGTTTATTTCTTTCTTTGTTTCAAGATGTGAGTTTATATCTTTCTTTCCTTCAAAATGTGAGTTTATTCTTTTTTTGTTACACGATGTAAGTTTATTTCTTTCTTTGTTTCAAGATGTGAGTTTATATCTTTCTTTCCTTCAAAATGTGAGTTTATTTCTTTTTTTGTTTCAAGATGTGAGTTTATTTCTTTCTTTGTTTCACGATGTGAGTTTATTTCTTTCTTTGCTACAAGATGTGAGTTTATTTCTTTCTTTGCTACAAGATGTGAGTTTATTTCTTTCTTTGTTTCAAGATGTGAGTTTATTTCTTTCTTTGTTTCAAGATGTGAGTTTATTTCTTTCTTTGCTACAAGATGAGAGTTTATTTCTTTCTTTGTTTCAATATGTGAGTTTATTTCTTTCTTTGTTACAAGATGTGAATTTTATTTCTCTGCCTGTTGCAGAAAGTGGGTATTATTTCTCTTTACAAGATGTAGATTTTATTTCTTTCTTACGAGACACAGGTTTTACAAATATGCTTCAGCATACGCTATTTTCTATTCTTTGTTACATGACGTAGGTTTTACAAATATACTTCTGCATACATTACTTTTTACTCCATTCCTCTCACCGCTGCTGCAAAATGATTTCCATTATTTACTACTAAATCACATTTACTACTAAATCACATTTCGTCCCGCACAATATCGCACATTCATTTCTTTTCGTGCTTTTTTACCTTAATGTCTACTGAACCGGAAACTGAATGTATTGCACGATGTAAACAAGATACTCTTGTTCACACAAGCTGATAAGATTTTTGTTTGTGTGGTTTACCGCACAGGCCTCGGCTAAAAGCTTCATAAACTGTACCTTATAAGTCTTTCCACAGACCTCAGCTAAAAACTTCATAAACTGTTCCTTATAAGTCTTTCCACAGATCTCAGCTAAAAACTTAATAAACTGTACCTTATAAGTCTTTCCACAGACCTCAGCTAAAAACTTCATAAACTGTACCTTATAAGTCTTTCCGTCAAACATGCACAGTCTCTTCCCCATGCACTTCATACAGCACTGAGAACCATCTTGAGCATGTCTCTCCTCCTCTGGGCAGTCCAGCGCCGGGCAGGTTTCCGTTTCACAGACAGAGGTACCTGACTGATGATATACAGATCGAAGATCATTTTTTTTTATATGTGTAACAGGATAGATTTCCGAGTATATGAAGGCTTGTTAATAACCCTCAATACAAGCTTTCATTAAGATAGAGGCTGAGACTGTTGCTATGGCTACCACAAAGAGGTATGAACAAGGTCTTGATCTTGCAATCACCTCAGCTCAGTCATCTTTCCCCCCTCAATCGCGTTCATATCAGACGAAAGAAAAGACGAAAGGGGAAAAAAATGCGGAGATTGTTTGAACCGTTTCATTCATTCATTTCCATGTCCCTTGCGGAACTTTGCCTCCCTAATAGCTCTCCTGTAGGCCTCTCGGTTGTAAGCAAGATGCCCTGCTGCTGATGCATCCATTGAACCGTTTATTATATATAAAAACATATCAACGAACACAAACCATCTCCATTCTGTTCTGTAACAAGGCCTTCTTGTTAGAAACATGTGAGACTGTTGATCAACAGACAGAAGCTACGGAGGCTGTCCGACAGCTGAAACGCTAACGTCAGGGTTGGCCAAACACATCTGACCAAGACCCTCTCATCCCTTCACTGAAACCCCCACCCCACCCCACTAACAGCTCTAGCCTGGCTAACGGAGTAGGAATCACCATAATCTCCATGGGGGTGGAATCTGCTAAAGAAGTACTGCATACCTTCTGCTTGTGTAGCTCCTTTTAGGGACTGAAAATAATAGCTATAACCCGCTCCCAAACCGACACCATTCTGTGCCTCTACATCTTCTGTTGTAACATTGAGCTCGCAGTTACAGGGAGATTAAAGAAGAAGAAAAATAAAATACTTAGGGGTTTTATTTCTCATTTTAAAAAAAGAAAGAAAGAAAGAAAGAAAGAATACATAGGGGTTTTATTTCTCATTTAAAGAACGAAAGAAAGAAAGAAAGAAAAAGAAAGAAAGAAAAAGAAAGAAAGAAAGAAAAAATACATGTGGGCTTTATTTCTCTGTTACAGTAAGAAGAAGTAGAAGAAGAAGAAGAAGAACATCCACATACAGCCAACGTTTCGGCCCAGAATTAACACTTAACAAGCAACGTGGACTGGGATTCACAACCCACCGACTTGTCGACGACCTTACACACACACTGGGAGCACTTGTCTGGTTGGAACTGCTGATTCCTCCGATACACGGACTTGGCAAAATAGCACTGCGACGGGACATCAAACACCAGTCTCTGACCTGCAGTACACACAGACAAAAACGTATCATAAAGTTACAACTGAATCATACACTGTAACTGAAAATACCCAAACATGACTGAGAAATACAACGTTAGAAGAAATATAATAATCAAATAAAAACCAAAGTATCCAGAACACATTTAGTGATAATTTAAGTGTTTCCTTTTTTGTTAGCAACTATTGTTCATTTTCTAATGATATACTTGTAACAAGGCAGGGTTAAAGGTAACCCTGTCATGCCTTAGAGGCACATAGGGATATGGTGTTAGTGCCTATATTTTCCTTGACCTGTCAGCACACTAGAGGGTGATGTGGTCAGTATCACGCCTGGTCGCCTTTCTTTCCTCAACTCCAGAAGAAGTCGGGTACCCATTTCTACAGCTGGATGACTAGGGCGCCTCCACCCAGATTCGAACCCCCCCTACCTTCGCCGTGAGAGACTAGTACACTAACCACTTCGCCATTCAAACGCCCATGATATAACATGATTGGCAAAATATTATAACTTTTAGATTTAAAAGAAAAAAAGCAATAACAAAAATATTATAGCATTTACTTTTCTATATTGATCTCTAAACTATACTTGGACCCTGGATTGAATGATAACTATCGTTATGGTTATGGTTATGGCTATAATTATGGTTATAACAAGTGCTAAAGATCTGCCTTTTAGTGAAAGATATACTGAATGAATTAATCTGCAGGATTTTGCAACTTAATCAAAAACTGATAAATGATATCTCTCTCTCTCTCTCTGAACCTTAAGTGCCCAGGGCACATGGGGCTTCCGCAAGGGTTTTCCACAAATGCCTGTCCTTTGCCTTTTTTTCTGCTCTTGCCCAGGTGAGCCCTCTATTGCTCAACATCCTTTCTGTTCTTCTCCATGTCTCTTTTGGTCTACCCTTACTTCTGTTCCCCTGTGGTGTCCATCTTAGTGCTATTTTTGGTAGTGAGTTGTCAGTCATTCGGAGCACACGTCCCAACCATCGCCAGCGTCTTTCCTCAATAAATGATTTACTGAAAATGAATTCAGTCTATAAATGTTACTCAATAAGTTTAAGAGAGGGAAAACGTGCTTTTGACCTAATGACCTACATCAGGCATTCTGACCAGAAGACAAAGAGGTTAAAAAAATTCACTGCACTAAGCACAATAGCAGAGGGACCAACATATATCACTAAAATAGATAAAAATATAAAAGTAGACGAAGAACAAGTTGATAATGGAAGACAATGTATAACAATGTAAGTAGATAGACAGCACTGAGTGTTACGAAGAAGGAGCACTGAGGGTTATGACGAAAGAGCACTTAGTGCTGTGAACAAAGAGCATTCAGGGTGATGAAGAAAGAGCACTTAGTGCTGTGAACAAAAATCATTCAGGGTGATGAAGACAGAGCACTTAGTGCTGTGAACAAAGAGCATTCAGGGTGATGAAGACAGAGCACTTAGTGCTTTGAACAAAGAGCATTCAGGGTGATGAAGAAATAGCACTCTGTGTGATGAAGAAAGAGCACTTAGTGCTGTGAACAAAGAGCATTCAGGGTGATGAAGAAAGAGCACCTAGTGCTGTGAACAAAGAGCATTCAGGGTGATGAAGACAGAGCACCTAGTGCTGTGAACAAAGAGCATTCAGGGTGGTGAAGACAGAGCACCTAGTGCTGTGAACAAAGAGCATTCAGGGTGATGAAAACAGAGCACCTAGTGCTGTGAACAAAGAGCATTCAGGGTGATGAAGACAGAACACCTAGTGCTGTGAACAAAGAGCATTCAGGGTGATGAAGACAGAGCACCTAGTGCTGTGAACAAAGAGCATTCAGGGTGATGAAGACAGAGCACCTAGTGCTGTGAACACAGAGCATTCAGGGTGATGAAGACAGAGCACCTAGTGCTGTGAACAAAGAGCATTCAGGGTGATGAAGACAGAGCACCTAGTGCTGTGAACAAAGAGCCCCAGAAAGATTAAGCAGTCCACAAACAACACAACATAGGTCCCAGAAAGATTAAACAGCTTCCAAACAACGCAGCATAGGTCCCAGAAAGATTAAACAGTCCCCAAACAACACAACATAGGTCCCAGAAAGATTAAACAGCCTCCAAACAACACAACATGGGCCCCTGAAAGAACTATGAAGGAAGGGACTGGAAGCTATTTCACTGACCTTTACACTGCGGGCAGCATTCATTCTTTGGCTGAAAAATGACCTCCGGTGGACAGTTTAGGACGGAGCACTGCTCTCTCTCACAGATTAACTGACCTTTCTGTAAGACGGAGAAAATAGCAGCAGCAAGTGGCATGAAGACGTAAAATATGCGCACATATTTAGTTACAGACGTGATGTAGTAACATACATTACACATCAGTCACAGGAACACACTGACAGGAAAACACTGACTGGAACACACTGACAGGAAAACACTGACTGGAACACATTGACAGGAAAACACTGACTGGAACACAGTGACAGGAAAACACTGACTGGAACACACTGACAGAAACCCCGCTTCAAGGTATTTTAAGATCACGTAACATACAGTAATAATCGGAATAAGCAAAAAAGCCTGACTGCTGAAATGCATAAATAAGAGAAGCAGCTGTTTTCACTGAAGTTCATTCATGACAAATAAAAGAAGCAGCTGTTTTTATCGAAGTTCAATCATGGCAAATAAAAGAAGCAGCTGTTTTTATCGAAGTTCAATCATGGCAAATAAAAGAAGCAGCTGTTTTTATCGAAGTTCCTTCATGGCAAATAAAAGAAGCAGCTGTTTTTATCGAAGTTCAATCATGGCAAATAAAAGAAGCAGCTGTTTTTATCGAAGTTCATTCATGGCAAATAAAAGAAGCAACTGTTTTTATCGAAGTTCATTCATGGCAAATAAAAGAAGCAGCTGTTTTTATCGAAGTTCATTCATGGCAAATAAAAGAAGCAGCTGTTTTTATCGAAGTTCATTCATGGCAAATAAAAGAAGCAGCTGTTTTTAAATGGAAGTTCCTTCATGGCAAATCTCAAGTCAATACTGAATACACAGATACAGGATAGACTTCTGTAACGACAGAGATACGAGATATATAAAACAGAAAAGCGAATAATAATAATAATAATAATGAAAGATCCAGCACTAAATAAAAACGAAATAGAAACGTGCTAAAACCTGAAGAAATGGTGAATAAAATGTTGTTATGCTTTATTTTATTTCGCTGCTTCTCTTCAAGTTCAATAAAATCATTTCCCGTACTATTGATCTGGTAGCTAGAACTAAGCAGTGCTCATTCGTTCAACTCACAGACTTGAGACACGGCTTGAAGCTGTTGTGAGTAATTCTCTAGTGAATTTGTGGGAAATTACGTGGGGGAACGTATTTTCGACCACGTGGAGGTAGAGATTATGAAGTTTCTATGTGCTACAGGCATGTGTTTCATTTAATTTATTTATGAAATATAACATTACCTTACATGTGTTTATTGGGCAAGGTTTATTTGAATTAGATCTAATGCAGTTCTTTATTTTGTTGCCAGTTTTTAGGACAGCACTTTCAGTTACATGTCCCTGGTGTCTGAATGTTTAGAGATGTTAGCGCAAGATTTGCATATGTTCAGAGGTGTTAAGATATTTAAGAAATGTTCCAGATTTATGGATATTCGTCTTTTAGGAGCTGTTGGTTTCGGATGCGTAAGATTTGTCTCATACTAGACTGAGATACGAACAATTGTATGTTTCACATCTGCCTGGTTACACTGAGCTTCTGGCTAACAAGATTTAGGACTGTCCTTCGGGCACCAAAACCTGGTGCCTTTGGCAACAATCCCCTGTACAGTATCTCAAGTCTTAGTTGTAGTGGAGAGAGGAAGAATGAGAGTTCACTTGAAGCCACTTCACGATGACGACATATGTAGAGGTTATAGGTCACATACCTCAGCGTTCCCGTAAGAAGTATCCTTCAAGTAATTTAACTTCCCCCTAGTAATTTAACTTCCTCATAGTAATTTAAGTTTCACTTAGTAATTTAATTTCATCATAGTAATTTAAGGTTCACCTAGTAATTTAACTTACTCCTATTAATTTAAGTTTCACCTAGTAATTTAACTTACTCCTAGTAATTTAAGTTTCACCTAGTAATTTAACTTACTCCTATTAATTTAAGGTTCACCTAGTAATTTAACTTACTCCTAGTAATTTAAGTTTCACCTAGTAATTTAACTTACTCATAGTAATTTCAGTTTCACCTAGTAATTTAACTTACTCATAGTAATTTAACTTCCTCCTAGTAATTTAACTTCCTTTCTAGTAATTTAACTTCAGTTTCCGCTAGCCACACAAAAACCTGCCCCACGGCATATCTGTTTGTCTGTCTGTCTGCCTGCCTTCTGCCTGCTTGTCTGTCTGTCTTTCTGTCTGTCTGCGTGAGTCTATCTGTCTTTCTGCCTGCCTATGTCTGCGCCTATCTGTCTTTCTGCCCGCCCGTCTGTCTGCCTGTCTATTGTGATCAAATTCTAATTATGGAAGTCCTTATGTTTGCCACACCCATCTTTAAACTGTGTCCCATGTTACACAAGTGTCTCTCCCCTAGGCTGGTTTGCTCTCTAGAACGTAGCCAGCTATATAATGACTACTCGAGACAAAACTGAACATGTCACAGATTCGAGAATTATATATGTCAGACATTGCAACAGAAACGGCTTCATTGAAACTTACGTTGTCTTAGACATTTTACTAATACCGCGATGTCATAACGCTGGCAAATAGGACAGCTAAAACATATCAAATCGCAGGTCGAGTCCAAAGCACTATTCTTCATCTCTGATTCGAGCCTTGTCGACTACATGTCACTACTCTTCATCTCTGATTCTAGCCTCGATTCCATGTCATTAGTCTTCATCTCTGATTCTAGCCTCGATTCCATGTCATTAGTCTTCATCTCTGATTCTAGCCTCGATTCCATGTCATTAGTCTTCATCTCTGATTCTAGCCTCGATTCCATGTCATTAGTCTTCATCTCTGATTCTAGCCTCGATTCCATGTCATTAGTCTTCATCTCTGATTCTAGCCTCGATTCCATGTCATTAGTCTTCATCTCTGATTCTAGCCTCGATTCCATGTCATTAGTCTTCATCTCTGATTCTAGCCTCGATTCCATGTCATTAGTCTTCATCTCTGATTCTAGCCTCGATTCCATGTCATTAGTCTTCATCTCTGATTCTAGCCTCGATTTCATGTCATTAGTCTTCATCTTTGATTCGAGTCCAAGTCGAGTTCTTAAAGACTCGAACCTGCAATTCTGATTAGAAATACGAAAACAAGCAGTTCACAGACTCTGTATGATTGTTTACAGATATGGTTGGATCTGTTACAAGGGAAAAGTATGAATGGAAGTAGCACACACACATATTTATGCTGATGTTCCAAACATTTATTTTTGTGTTTTGAAGAAAGCCTTAGGAAGATAAAAATTAAAACTACCTAGCACATAGATATGGGACATGTACATTAAACAGATTCCTAGAAATATGAAAAGTAACACAATGATCATAGGACAGTGAAGAAAGAAATAAAGAAATGTCAGTAACAAAAGCCAAAGATGCAGCATGTAAGGAATGTCATAATCTACATGAGAGAGGGAACAAATAATGACCTCGGCAGTTGTCATTTTGTCATGAATGTTCAAGTAAGGGCACTACAGGCTAAATGTCATTGTTTTATTTCTGGCATTGGCAGAATACATCACCATCTTGTGGTAAGAAGCTCAACAGACAGACAGTCGTAGCGTGCAAAAGTAAAATAAAGAGACAAGACACAAAGTACACAGACATAGTTAGTTAGTACACAGACTAGTAACCAAATATTCAAAGATTTAGTACACACATTGATAGGAACATATACTTCTCTACAGACATACAGATTTACCTCGTCCGCTCTTACCTGACATGTACAGGTGGTACATAAATCTGTAGGTAGCTTGAATGTTTCAGATTCTTTGTACACGTGGCCACGAAAATAACAACCTGTGAATACAGACGCTACTGATAATGGCGGAAATAAAACATTGACCTTCTACAAACACATAAACGGATTAAAAGAAATAGATTAATAGACATAGATAAACAGAAATAAAATAAACATACATAGATAAACAGACATGCATAAACAGAAAGAGTAACATACATTGATAAATAAAGATTAATAGATATAAATAATGGGAAATATATAGATAAACAGACATAGATAAATATAAATTAGCAGGCATCGATAATCAGAAATATATCAAGAGACGTAGACAAACAAAAACAAATTAGCAGATACAGATACACAGAAATATATTAACAGAAATAAAGTAATAGATAAACAGAAATAAATGTTTATACAATATTTTTCAATAATCATAAAAATGGTACATTTCTCTTTCTGTTTAGTCATACCTTCACAAAAATCTTTTAACCACTTTGCACTGTGTTGTAGTTTATCCTCTAACCACTTTGTGTTATCTTCTAGTTTATCCTCTAACTACTTTGTGTTATCTTCTAGTTTATCCTCTAACTACTTTGTGTTGTCTTCTAGTTTATCCTCTAACTACTTTGCATTGTCTTCTAGTTTATCCTCTAACTACTTTGTGTTGTCTTCTAGTTTATCCTCTAACTACTTTGCATTGTCTTCTAGTTTATCCTCTAACTACTTTGTGTTGTCTTCTAATTTATCCTCTAACTACTTTGTGTTGTGTTGTAGTTTATCTTCTAACAACTTTGTATTGTCTTCTAGTTTATCCTCTAACTACTTTGTGTTGTCTTCTAATTTATCCTCTAACTACTTTGCATTGTCTTCTGGTTTATCCTCTAACTACTTTGTGTTGTCTTCTAATTTATCCTCTAACCACTTTGTATTGTGTTGTAGTTTATCCTCTAACTACTTTGCATTGTCTTCTAGTTTATCCTCTAACTACTTTGTGTTGTCTTCTAATTTATCATCTAACCACTTTGTTGTGTTCTAGTTTATCCTCTAACTACTTTGTGTTGTGTTCTAATTTATCCTCTAACCACTTTGTATTGTGTTGTAGTTTATCCTCTAACAACTTTGTATTGTGATCTAGTTAATCCTCTAACAACTTTGTGTTGTGTTCTAGTTTATCCTATAACAACTTTGTCGTGTCTTCCAGTTCATCCTCTAACCACTTTGTGGTGTGTTCTAGTTTATCCTCTAACAACTTGATGTTGTGTTCTAATCAATCCTCTAACCACTTTGTGGTGTGTTCTAGTTTATCCTCTAACAACTTTATGTTGTGTTCTAATCAATCCTCTAACAACTTTGTGTTGTGTTCTAGTTTATACTCTAACAACTTTGTGTTGTATTCTAGTTAATCCTCTAACAACTTTGTGTTGTGTTATTGTTATTCCTCTAACAACTTTGTGTTGTGTTCTAGTTTATCCTCTACCCACTTTGTGCTGTGTTCTAGTTTATCCTCTACCCACTTTGTGTTGTGTTCTAGTTTATCCTCTACCCACTTTGTGTTGTGTTGTAGTTTATCCTCTTACCACTTTGTGTTATGTTCTAGTTTATCCTCTACCCACTTTGTGCTGTGTTCTAGTTTATCCTCTACCCACTTTGTGTTGTGTTCTAGTTTATCATCTACCCACTTTGTGCTGTGTTCTAGTTTATCCTCTACCCACTTTGTGCTGTGTTCTAGTTTATCCTCTACCCACTTTGTGCTGTGTTCTAGTTTACCTTCTGATAAAAGGGATCTCAGCCAGCAAAGACGTTCCTCCTAACCCACCCCTACCCCAACCAATAGGGAATTTTAAGAGTCGGGGCGAAGGGGGAGGAGGGAGTATAGTGGGATTTGGACCACAGATCGACAGAAACAAACTAGAACAAAATCCTTCTACAATCTATTATTCTACAGACTGTACATAATCTACATTGGAATCACGCGTTATTGAGTGTCAGAGATTTAATTAACCTTTCCCGATAATGACCCATACACCGTCTCCACAGTTAAGAGCCGATCGTAGCTCAATGCCACATTTTTTTTTTTGCCGCTTATAATTGTTGCAGTAGTTTCCCTTAGACGACAGACCTCGATGGGTTTTGTTATCAGTTTGTTTCCAGATTTCTGGCCTTTCTTGTCTCCAACTAGTCCACCACTGAAATTTGACAGTGAGAGAAACAAATAACGCCCAGACATTTGGTGCAAAATAGCCATGGGGCGAGAAGAAAAAAAGGCTGAGAAATACTGCTCTGGTCATTTCATGCTGTGTTCTAATTTATTATCTGATCATGCTGTGTTCTAATTTATTATCTGATCATGATATGTTCTAGTTTGCTCTGTAATTATGCTGTATTCTCGAGTTCTAATTTGTCCTGTAGTCTTACTGTGTCCTAGTTTGTTCTGTAATCTTACTGTGTTCTAGTTTGTTCTGTAATCTTACTGTGTTCTAGTTTGTTCTGTAATCTTACTGTGTTCTAGTTTGTTCTGTAATCTTACTGTGTTCTACTTTGTTCTGTAATCTTACTGTGTTCTAGTTTGTTCTGTAATCTTACTGTGTTCTAGTCTGTAATGTAATCATGCTGTGTTCTAGTTTGTACTGTAATCATGCTGTGTTCTAGTTTGCTCTGTAATCATGCTGTATTCTCGAGTTCTAGTTTGCTCTGTAACTATGCTGTATTCTCGAGTTATAGTTTGCTCTGTAATCATGCTGTGTTCTAGTTTGCTCTGTAACTATCATCATCACCATCAGGTGCCGTGCCGACTGGCGTTGGCTATTATGCTTCTCCAGAGTACCGATCCTTCATGCAGGCCATCAGTTCAGTTGGTGATCTCCTCTCACACCATCCCATCAGACTATCCAGTATCATTTTTCTTGGTCTTCCTCTTGATCTTCTTCCCTCTATTTTTCCTGTTGTTATAATATTTTCAATGCCCCCTCTTCTCATTGCTTGTCCTATGAAAGTACATTGTCTCTCTCTTATCTTTTTGACAAGGTTTTTTCTCTCCAGCTCTTCTCATACATTCTTCATTAGTTATTTTTGCTGTCCAGGGGATTCACAACATTCTTCTAATAAACCACATTTCTGCTGCTTCCAATGATTTGTAACTATGATGTGTTCTAATTTGTTCTGTAATCGTGTCGTGCTCTAGTTTGTTCTCTAAACATGTTGTGTTCTAGCTTGTTCTGTAATCACGTTGTGTTGTTTGTGGTGCTCTAGTTTGTTCTGTAATCATGTTGTGTTCTAGTTTGTTCTGTAATCAGGTTGTGCTCTAGTTTGTTCTGTAGTCATGTTGTGCTCTAGTTTGTTCTGTAATCATGTTGTGTTGTGTATTGTGTTTTAGTTTATTCTCTAATCATGTTGTAGTGTGTGTTGTGTTCAAGTTTGTTCTCTAATCATGTCGCGTTGTATGCTGTGTTCTAGTTTGTTCTGTAATCATGTTGTGTTGTGTTTTTATGTGTTCTTTAGTTAAAATATTACGTTGTCTTTAAGTCGATCTTAAATGCAAGAAATCCCAAACTTTGATGGTGGCAAGCGGACAGTGTCTCTGCCGGGAATTGTCTTTTTACTGACTTGATTGATCAATCTTTGATCCGTAGGGAGGGAAACATGTTTGTATTAGAAGGTCCTGTCTTACGCTTCTTTATTTGGAGGCTTTTGAAATACTGCGTCTTCTTATGTAGAGCACACGTATGTACAGACATATACAATTCCTCGTGTATAGCACACATACAGACACATACAGCTCCTGGTGTAGGGCACATACATACAGACACATACAAACCTTTACAGACCGGACAACATTGACCAGGAACTTGTATTGTTTTAAAGCAGTGCGTAAAACACTGTACCCTAGATACACTGACTACACCGGCCTGCAGAAGATAAAGTACAATCATCATGAACTGACCATAATTTTTACTACTACTACTACTACTACTACTACTACTACGATTACTGCTACTACTACTATTACTACCACAACAACTACTACTACTATGAATACTACAGCCGTTACTACCATGGCAGAAAATTATGTTGTAAAAGTTATCTATTGTCATATCATACACTGGAGCTATATTATCACTGTTAACTTTAACTGAGTTAATAGAGCGGACATATACAACGTAAGCATCTATCGCTTAAGTCTTGCTTAGAATGTGTTTGTTCAAATAGACCAGTGCAGTCTGTTTTCTTGCAAAAGAAATGTCAAGTTATTTATGAAATCATGCAGCAAAGTTAAAATGTCGCCGTACATGAAAGGTTGCCATCATGCCAACTTTACTAAAAACCCGTTATTAAAATCATTAAAGGGCTGCCGTGCGCCGAGGGTATTTGGTTTCCACTTCACTTCTGTTTGCACGCGGTCCCTCCGTTTGGGTTGGTATATTCTGTCAAAGCGTGGACTCTGTTCCGCATACGTTTTTTTGTGGGTTTGGCCGGATTTAGAAGTCAGTCCGGAAAGAAGTCAAAGAATGTTTGATAGACTGGACTACCAGCAAACATTTACACTTTACCGTGCGGTCAGAACTTGCGCTACGTGGTAGCAGGGAACGTCTGATATGAGCTAACCATGGCTGCCAAAAACATGTGCAAGAAAAGAGGTCAGAATGAAACAAGACGCTCACTTGATTTCATGACGGCAAGGGAAGACTACACGCACTTTTTAACATGAAAAAAAAAAATTACTGAAATTTCCACGAGAAGAGAAGACAGCAATAAAACAAATCATTCTTAGGAATGTCGGAAATTCGAAAAATTCTTTAAAATGTTTCAGTGTATGTTTCTATCCAGTATCTCCTAGCTCTGGCAACCGCTTTATAGTTCTGTTTATTTAGTTCCCAAATAAGCTCCAAGCTGTTCTCCCATCAGTTTTCTGAACCATAAACGCGTTCACAGCGAGCGATATAGCGCCACTGACTGTCCAAGTTATTTTCACGGTTTCCCCAAACAGAAGAAACCTTGATTCATGTAACGAGATGAAGAAACCTTGATTCATGTAACGAGATAACGAAACCTTGTCACTGACCTCAAGTCTGGTCCTGGAGATACAAGAATAGACCAGCCAAGGAGAAAAAAAAATATTTAAAAAAAAACATACCCACCTGAGGAAAAAAAAAATGTAATGTGAAGAGCTAAAGAACTAGCAATAGTCCAGACTGATGTTTGTAAAGTTAGTTAAGCAAATATACAGATAATGGCCGAGAGATGACATGAAAATTACGCTCGCCTGCATCATGTTCTTGCTGATATGTTTTTTAATCTGTTTTCAACAGTTTACGTTTAGAAATACACCAAGAGTGTTTACAGTTACAACTGAGGATACATATGATACGCTAGAGTAATGAAATGGTTTTACAGTGGAGGTAGCTGTGGTCTGCTGGTGCAGCAGAATCTTTCACAAGTGGAAATGTTGCTCCTCTGCTTTACTGGAGAAATAACCGCACCAACTACGAGACGCTGAGAAGAATTACTGGCCCAGTGAAACCACTAAAGAAGATAAGCTCTACGGTTTCATACATGAATTACAAAAAAAGTCAAATTTATCCAAGAGACAGGACTGCAGATATAGACAGACAATGCGTAAGAAGTAGAAGAAGAAGAATGGAGAATTTACTTAGAACAGAAAAAGTAACCCGTGCTTTGGTAGAGTAGTGAAATAATTTACATGTGGAAATACTTCTGGTCTGGTAGTATAATTAAACAGTTTTGTTCTTGAAACTATACCTGAAACTAACTTCATGTAATAAGTATTCGCTCGTTTGTTGTTGTTGTTGTTCAAGTATGCACCAGATAAGGCAGGAGACCGTGTGTATGTTTGTCTAAGAGTTGGTACCTGCCAGAGAGACTGAATCTAAGCTACGGAATTTCTGTGTCACGACCTCTTTTCTTTCCGGGTGTCACGATCCCTCGTGTCGACTGAACAGTTACTAATGACTTCGCTTTCAAACACCTTTTTCCGAGGTGCGAGATGGCGCAGTCTGTTAGTAAGCTGTTCTCACGTGGCTAGACGGCAGTTCGTCCTACCGGAGTCCGTGGTTCGATTCCCAGGTAATTCTCTTGAAATTTTTATTTCTCTCATGTCTCACTAAAGTGCTTTGTCTACGATTTTTTCGAGGTCTAATCCTACAAAAGTGTGTTCTCTTACTTTACCGTACGAAAGCCTTGTTGTTTCCTATTTATACAAATTTGTTAATGAAACAGTTTACACGAGGAAATACTTGTGATCTGGTAATATAATGAAATAGTTTACATGTGGAAATATTTGTGGTCTGGTAGTATAATGAAATATTTTATATGTGGAAATACTCGTGGTTTTCTAGCGCAGTGAAATGTTTTAAAACTGGAATCGGTTCAGTGGTAGCGAATGCCTGTAAGATGAAGTTGAAGATTCACTAGCGACAGTTGTCTCCTGATATCCTAGTGTTGTCAGCTGTCAATGATGACAGGGCAAACCTTATTTGATGATGATGATGATGATGATGATGATGATGATGATGATGATGATGATGAGATGATGATGATGATGATGATGATGATGACGATGATGATGATGATGATGATGATGATGACGATGACGATGATGATGATGATGATGACAGCTGCTTACCCTACACGAGTACTGCTTACACGGATCAGTCTTATCTCTCCAGGCATCACCGCTGCTGTACTGCACACCTTGGTACCAGCATCCTATAAGACGTTGAAGCAAAAGTCTTACATAAAATATCAATAAATTTCAAGGCAGGAACCGCAGTTCTGCTTCTTCTGTTTTCATGTGCTGTGTGGGGGCTAGAACATTCATGTGCTGTGTGTGGGCTAGAACATTCATGTGCTGTGTGTGGGCTAGAACATTCATGTGCTGTGTGTGGGCTAGAACATTCATGTGCTGTGTGGAGGCTAGAACATTCATGTGCTGTGTGGAGGCTAGAACATTCATGTGCTGTGTGGAGGCTAGAACATTCATGTGCTGTGTGGGGGCTAGAACATTCATGTGCTGTGTGGAGGCTAGAACATTCATGTGCTGTGTGGGGGCTAGAACATTCATGTGCTGTGTGGAGGCTAGAACATTCATGTGCTGTGTGGGGGCTAGAACATTCATGTGCTGTGTGGAGGCTAGAACATTCATGTGCTGTGTGTGGGCTAGAACATTCATGTGCTGTGTGGAGGCTAGAACATGGCTTTGACATCAGCGGCGCTGGGACTTTTGACTTCATCGTGGACTTTTTTTCTTTCTTTTCTTAGTCTGTGTTATCTATTTTAAATGTAATTCCAGATTTAAAATTCGGAATTGTTCAAACTTACAATACACAAAAAAAAAAAAAAGAAATTTGAAAGTACTGCCATTTTTCACGCCACTCACATTCTTCAGAAGGGGAGGGGGCTGTGGTGGTTGTGGGGGGGGGGGGAGTAGCAAGTACTAGTCAGGTGCAGGAAATGTGTGTTTTCTCTTCATTTTCTTTGACGATGCTGCTAAAGATACTCTAACAATGGACACAGAAAACTGAGAGAGCCTTTTTTTTTTGCTATGTTCTAGATAAAGTGTCACTCTCAGATCCCAGATTAAAATGGACAGCCTGTCATCTCTGAAAACGACCTATATTTAGTTCACTTAACCAGTAGAGCTTCATTTTAAAAAAGAAATCTGAAGGATTTCCGTGGTACAGATTGTGTACATACACAAAATATATTTCCTCTTCTGCACTCCGGATGTTTCATCACATCCTTCCTCTTTCCTCTCTGGAACCAACGTGCTATCTACATTATCCAGTTTCTTTTCTCCATGCTGAGATCAATACAACAAATTCACATTGTCTATCATCATCAAATTAAAAATACAGCGCTGGACACATCTTCAGATTTCAAAGCTCCGGTAAAACTATCAAAGCACAATAACCTTGCTGCAGTCCTAGATAGGGCGCTTGGCATGTTGTTTACCCCGCAGATAAATGTCAGTTGACATTATACTCAGGTTAATAAATGGACAAATGGAACTGAAATCATTTGAGCAGCACGCGCTACAATATGAAATTTTTTTAGCTGTAACTTCACAATTGCATGAAATCACATGAGCATTAAACTACTATGTACCATGGCCTTGTAAGTTATGATAATGAATATATTGTAGGCATAATAGTAACATCTAATAGCAACAGAAAAAGTAAACAGGAAAATTAGAGCACGGTAGAAAAACAAACTTCCTTGACACCGTATGGCTGGACACTGACACGTGTAAACAGAATAGAAAAGACGAATAGAAAAGGCAGACACAATGAAAAAGCGAGGACACAATAAAATCTCGGACATGAAAGAGCAAGATAATGACTTAGGTAAATAACAATTGTATAGACGGAATTGATGCAGACTGACATGCATAACACCTATTAGCGTTAGGACGCTATTGCACACTATTTTTAAATAAAGGAGTTACTGACTTGGCCAGCTGATCAATTAAATATTTAGAGGTGTGGCCTATTTGACAATTGACTTACGACATACAAGTCAAAGAGCAATGAGAATGACGGACATTCAGAATGATCGTGGGAACCAGTGGACAACTGAAGAGTGGGGCCAAAACACTTACTGGTTAATCCATTAAGCTGGACTTTAAGATAAAAAGGCACGCGGAGAGACAGGAGAGGACGAAGAAGTACGAAAGTTCAGGAGAGAGGAGGGAACAAGGACGGCCAGTGAATAGAGACTGGTCCAGACGTCAAAGTAAGGAGCACGAGAAGGAAGGAGGGCCCAAGAAGAAGAATTCTAGAGGCTAGCGGACAAGTGAGGGTGATCGTCAGAAGTAGACAGAGAAGAGAAGAACAGCAGACGGAAGAACAGACAATCAGGGACAATCAGACGATCAGAGAGGAACAGCAGACAGAGAGGGACGATCGAGTGGGGTATCGTCCGACCAAAGACGGTCAGTAGGCGAAGGCCAATTGAGACGGCACAGGAAGACTATCAGAGAGGATCAAGACGGACAAGAGATAAGAACAGCAGAAGGGGAACACAGACCAGAAAAAGAACAGCAGAACAGTAGAGCGGAGAGGACAGAAACACAGAAGAACAAGAAAGAAAACGAGACGATATAGAATCGGAAGTTGTAGTAGGCTGAAGATGTGTTTCAAAGGGTTCAAATGATTACGAAGAATTGATACTTTTGAAATTTCGAGTACAGTGATTCAGTCGTGTAACTGATTGATCACGTTTTGCAGATCTGATATAATACTGAGTTAGGAAATGTTCTGTTATCAAATGTAGAATATTGTGAAGCTGAGAACACTGAGAAATGCTGGATGTAGAATATGATAGCAAATATTTGAGCAAATGATTATGTGCTTCAAAGACGAAATTAACGAAGATTGTGTCATATTACATCTTAGTACAAATGATGTTACCAGCTGCTGAATCTGATACCTTAATTGTCAGGATTAAATAATGCAGTGAACATTTCATCGGACTTGCTCTGATCTAATGAACGTGGTAAAGTTTTGTGAAACCTGTGATGTGTTAATCAAACAGCATTTGTAAGATTCAATACTACAGAACTATTCTATACTATGGAACTATTCAGAAATATATGATTCATAAATGACAATTTGCTTGAAATCATATGAGTATTAAACTATTGACTATTGCATGAAATCACGTGAGCATTATTAAACTACTGACTACTGCTTGAAATCATATGAACATTAAACTACTGACTATTGCTTGAAATCATGTAAGCATTAAATTACTGATTAGTGCTTGAAGTCATATGAGCATTAATCTACTGACTATTGCTTGAAGCCATATGAGCATTAAACAAACTACTGACTATTGCTTGGAGTCATATGAGCATTAAACTTTTGACATTTGCATGAAATGATGTGAGCATTAAACTTTTGACATTTGCATGAAATGATGTGAGCATTAAACTTTTGACATTTGCATGAAATGATGTGAGCATTAAACTTTTGACATTTGCATGAAATGATGTGAGCATTAAACTTTTGACATTTGCATGAAATGATGTGAGCATTAAACTTTTGACATTTGCATGAAATGATGTGAGCATTAAACTTTTGACATTTGCATGAAATGATGTGAGCATTAAACTTTTGACATTTGCATGAAATGATGTGAGCATTAAACTACTGACAGCTGTAGTCTACCTTTGCACACCTCACAGCACATCTTACTGGGCTGGTCGAAGAGAATAGCGTGGCAACCCTCCACGTTTCTGCATGGCTTAGGTTCACACTCCACCTGCCTGTTCTGTGGAAGAAGAAGAAGAAGAAGATGGCGATCGTCAATGTATGAACAAACATGGGGGAAAAATGTTAAACCAAAAGATTCTGTTCTTCCATAAATCATGCCGTCATGGCCACATATTTGGAGATAAGAAACTGACGATTTGGTCAACTCAAGGAAGCCCACCAAGCGATTGGTCATATTGTGGATATAAAGTTGAATGCAGTGCGGCGATTCTGCTAACAGCACGACAGATATACACCAACAATAAACCGACAAAAATATACTTAACCTGGCACGGAAGGTATCATGATCAACAAGGTGGTCCTTCCGTCCAGGCTAAGATTTTACTCTAAAAACTCTCACCACCAAGGGGTGGTACAACTATCTAGCAGCACCATGCGCTGTTTAAAAAGCAAAAAAAAAAAAAGAAAGAAATATAGCCTAGTAAATTCAAATACCTTGGAGCAATAATAACTTCAGATGGGAAATGCACAACAGAAATTAGGAACAGAGTAGACAAGCAAAGATAGCATTTCAGAGAATGAGAAACATATTATCCAACACATCCTTAACAATGAACGTTAGAAAACGAGTCCTAAAATGCTATATTGAACCTATCTTGTTATATGGAAGTGAATCATGGACAATAGGCAGGTCTGCACAAAAATCATTGGAAGCAGCAGAAATGTAGTTTATTAGAAGAATGTTGTGAATCCCCTGGACAGCAAAAATAACTAATGAAGAATGTATGAGAAGAGCTGGAGAGACAAAAAATCTTGTCAAAAAGATAAGAAAGAGTCAATGTACTTTCATATGACATGCAATGAGAAGAGGGGGCATTGAAAATATTATAACACCAGGAAAAATAGAGGGAAGAAGATAAAGAAGGAGACCAAGAGAAAATGATACTGGACAGTCTGACGGAATGGTGTGAGAGGAGATCACCAACTGAACTGATGGCCCGCATGAAGGATCGGGTACTCTAGAGAAGCATAATAGCCAACGCCAGTCGGCACGGCACCTGATAATGATGATGATGCTGATGGCGATGATGATGATGATGATGATTGTAGTAAATTGACGACTCCAATTTGTATTGGTGTATATATGTGTCTTAGTTAGCGATGTGTACCATATTGGAGTGGTGTATATATGTGTCTTAGTTGGCGATGTGTGCCAATTTAGTGTGATATATATATATATGTCTTAGCTGGCGAAGTGTACCAGTGTCTAATTAGTGTGGCATACATATGTGTCTTAGCTGGCTATGTAAACGAGTGTCAAAACAACGTTGTAAAATACTGACTGATTAGCGATGTATGCCAGTGTCATTCTTAACGGTTGAAGCATATGAAAGAGGTCTGGATTATATCATACTTGTCAATGAAATTCATCTTTTTTTGGGGGATACAAAAATATGTGACTTCTTGCTATTATTTATTTTCAGATTTACTTCCGTGTCATGAACATGTCTGTAAAAAGCCACGAACAGCTATTCTTCTTTTCTGCTAAATAAACGTCATGTTTTCTGCAACTTTCTCAGTGAGTGTATCTAAAGAATGCAACAACAACAAAATGAAAGAGTATAGTGAAAGTAAATCTTCATCTGAACGAAGCCATAGACGGTCAACGTTGTATTTCCGAACATTAAAGCAAGTAGAAGCACGTTATAGTAATCTACAAGGGGGTCACAGATGTCAGTGCTGGAGAGATGTAGCACGTGTCACAATCACAAACTTATCCCACTTGTAGGTAACGGGATGATGCACTACTTTATCCTCAATAACGAAGTGTGGTCCGTTTGTTAGTCCATTTAGACTTTCCAGCGATCAATGCAATCCTCCCCATTCTAAAGATGATTAGGTTACGGTATCAAAGATGCAAAGAAAACGTAACAGTTCCAACTTAGTCAGAAAAGAAGAAGAAGCAGAAGAAGAAGAAGGAGAAGAAGACTGCTGGCAACGTTTCTATTAACCCAGACACAAGTATCTTTCCTCCTTCTTTATTCCTGCTTCTGAACATTTATCTTCTAGCATGTAACATAAGCGTCCGTATAACAGCAATTAGGGCCCACGTCTTCGTCTACATTTCAAAGTGTCGGGATATTTATGGCCGCATTTTATCGTCCAGGTATACGGAGTTATTGCCCACAAATTGCGGAGCTTGTATGACCTACGGGGCTGTTATGTTTATGTTTGTCTCCCGTGTCCGTCTGCGTTTGTTTGCGCGAGTCTGTGTTTGCTTCTCTATTAGGCATAAGACCGTCTCAACAGCCTCTCGTTCAACTGAGAGACAATGTTGGGAGACTGTTTGAAAGTCCAAACGGTCTAATTAAACGTCAAGAAAGAGAGCAAATACATAACGCCAGGAGAAAGAGAACATATGCATAACGTCAAGAAACTGAACAACCACAAAACGCCGAGAAGGAGAACAGCAAGGACATAACATCAAGAACGAGAACGAGTACAACAACGCCAAGAAAGAGAACAAGTTACATAACGTCAAGAACGAGAACAAGTTACATAACGCCGAGAACGAGAACAAGTACAAAAACGCCAATAAAGAGAACACATTACATAAGGTCAAGAATGAGAGCAAGCTCATAACGTCAAGAACGAGAACAAGAATATGACGTCAAGAACGAGAACAAGAACATAAAGTCAAAATTCTGAGGCAAGAGTAGTTATCTTTCTTATCACGGCAGATTATCAGAGTTGCTAAACAGTTCTACGCATGCCACGAGGAGAAGGAAGTTGGATAACCTGACAGTCGCTGGACAATTCTAGGCAATAATAATAATAATCATAAGAGACTAAGGGAAAACTATCTGAACAGACTAACTGAAGCTGGTAAGGAAAGATAAACTAGAAAGACGGCCCACAAATGGACATGCGTGATCTCCAGCGTCTGCCATCATAGGGTCTAAAGAAGAACTACCATGTTATGAGTTTTCAGCACTTCACGTAAAGAGCTGCGAGTTCAAACCTCAAGGAATGTAACCATGCAAACGGTTTCCCGCGGTTTTAGTAAAAACTGAATTTCAAACTGAAGACGTCTGGTTTCATGGCGAGGCGCACTCTGACTTTTGATGAATAAAGGGTAACGATAAACGATAACATGAAAGTACATACTGGATTACGTGTAGGCTGAAAGATGAAGAAAAAAAATACAGCGATGTCGGTAAGAGAAAAGAAATAGAACGGACAATAGAAATAAAGGTAACATGAGAGGGTGATATCAGGATCCGATATATCATAGACACCCTACACTATTCAGTCCACACACTGTCTTCTGTTTTCTACAGGTAAACAAAAATGTGCCACTGTTTTCTTGTGCCACAGGATAGCATATATCATGTTTTCTTTTGCCACGGGATAGCATATATCATGTTTTCTTGTGCCACGGGATAGCATATATCATGTTTTCTTGTGCCACGGGATAGTATATAACATGTTTTCTTGTGCATAGGGATAGCATATATCACGTTTTCTTGTGCCATGGGATAGCATATATCATGTTTTCTTGTGCCACAGGATAGCATATATCATGTTTTCTTGTGCCACAGGATAGCATATAAGATTCTCATTGTACCTTCAACATCCTTGTCTACCATTTCTCGTTGTACTTCATGGACCATGCTTCACATCCATAAAACAAAATTGGCTCGATGCAACATTTAAGTACTCGGAATCCAAGAGAGTATCTTCTATGAGAAGATGCACGTGCAGTGTGTCAGTTGTTTTCTGTGATCAGTGGAAACGTAGAAATCCTTGCACCGATTCTGTCTTCACAAGAGAAATATGGTTGGTCTTCCGTATCAGGTTAGTGAACTGAGAGAGAGAGACAGACAGACACAGAGAGAGAGAGACACACAGACACAGAGAGAGACACACAGACACAGAGAGAGACAGAGAGACACACAGACACAGAGAGAGACAGAGAGACACAGAGAGAGAGACAAAGAGACACACAGAGAGACACATAGAGAGAGACAGAAAGACACATAGAGAGAGACACAGACACAGAGAGACAGAGAGAGAGACATAGACACAGAGAGAGACACATAGAGAGACAGAGAGACACAAAGAGAGAGACACAGAGAGAGACACACACACACAGACACACACAGAGAGAGAGAGAGAGAGCTAAAGAAATTGTCTGCAACTATATAAAAATAAATCTGCATCCTGATATTCTGGTGTCAAGGTTGGCGAACAATAGCTGACATGCTGGCGTCATGGTTGGCGAACCATAGCTGAACAAGACCCTGGCCCACTTCTGCGTTGGTAACCCCAGTAACAGGCCTAGCCTGGCTAATGCAGCAGGGACCTCCATAGTTCCCTTGGCCGTGGGATCAGCTAAAGAAAAACTGTACCACCCCCCCCCCCCCGGCTTTATAGCTCCACTCCGAGACTGAAAAAAAAATTAGCTGCCATAACCCACTCCCACGCCGGCACGATGCTGTGCCTCAACACTTTCACAGCATCGGCTGCAAAAGAATATCAGCTCGCAGCTCCATAGAGATAGCAGACAAGACAGAGACAATCGCTAATGGCAGCACAAACAGGCCGGCAACAAAACTGTAGTTCATCACATTTTCCACAAGTCAATAAACTTAAGTAATTAGGTCAACGGGAAAACAGAAGTCCACAGAAACAGCACTGACATGTTCAAGATATCAGAGCACCTTCAGGCAAGAACAGAGCACCACGTGTTTCAGCGCCACTCTTGGGCATCTGTTGGGAACGATATACAGGACGTGTATGCAGCATTCGCCCCGCTCTTTCGCCCGTTTTCGCCCACACAGTCGGTTTTCTGGCGCCATTTATTTCCTACTGTTTATACATGGACTCGCCGCGTTATACACTTACATATACTCGTAGTGTATGATGTTTAATATGTTATCATGCTTCTACATGCAGTTTGTGAACGACAAAATGAGGGCCCAGGACCTAGTCTAATATCAGCAGGGTACACCTGGATGTCACCAAGAGGGTATTTTATTTATGAACAGTTTCTCGTCGGCTCTGAGCATTAGGAATAAACCACACAAAATAAAAAAATAAATAAATACAAATGGGAGGGGTGGCACCGGTGGGGTTCGCTTTCTGTTACGTGAATAACCAAACAGGTCAAACTGTAATATATAACAGAAGTGCAAAAAACAAGCTCATAAATCGATTGTTGTTATTGTGTTGTTCTTGTTGTTATTGTGTTGTTATTGTGTTGTTCTTGTTGTTATTGTGTTGTTGTTCTTGTTGTTGTTGTCAGTGAAATACCGGTAGAAATGACCTTGGAAAAGCTTTTTCATGATCTTTCACACAAAGCCTCCATCCGCCAGCCTCTAATGTCGCACACACACACACACAGCATCCATCTGCCAGCTTCTAATGTCACACACACACACAGCATCCATCTGCCAGCTTCTAATTCACACACACACACACACAGCATCCATCTGCCAGCTTCTAATGTCACACACACACACACAGCATCCATCTGCCAGCTTCTAATTCACACACACACACAGCATCCATCTGCCAGCTTCTAATGTCACACACACACACAGCATCCATCTGCCAGCTTCTAATGTCACACACACACACAGCATCCATCTGCCAGCTTCTAATGTCACACACACACAGCATCCATCTGCCAGCTTCTAATGTCACACACACACACACAGCATCCATCTGCCAGCTTCTAATGTCACACACACACACACAGCATCCATCTGCCAGCTTCTAATGTCACACACACACACAGCATCCATCTGCCAGCTTCTAATTCACACACACAGCCTCCATCTGCCAGCTTCTAATGTCACACACACACACAGCCTCCATCTGCCAGCTTCTAATGTCACACACACACACACACAGCCTCCATCTGCCAGCTTCTAATGTCACACACACACACAGCATCCATCTGCCAGCTTCTAATGTCACACACACACACACACAGCCTCCATCTGCCAGCTTCTAATGTCACACACACACACAGCCTCCATCTGCCAGCTTCTAATGTCACACACACATACACACAGCCTCTATCCGCCAGCCTCTAATGTCACACACACAGCCTCCATCAGCCAGCCTCTAATGTCACACATACACACACACAGCCTCCATCAGCCAGCCTATGATGTCACACACACACAACCTCCATCTCCCAGCTTCATATGTCACACACACATACACACAGCCTCCACCTGCCAGCCTCTAATGTCACACACACATACACACAACCTCCATCTCCCAGCCTCATATGTCACACACACATACACACAGCCTCCACCTGCCAGCCTCTAATGTCACACATACAGCCTCCATCAGCCAGCCTCTAATGTCATACACACACAGCCTCTATCCGCCAGCCTCTAATGTCACACACACACAGCCTCCATTTGCCAGCCTCTAATGTCACACACACACACAGCCTCCATCAGCCAGCCTCTAATGTCACACACACACAGCCTCCATCAGCCAGCCTCTAATGTCACCTTATAACTGAAAAGAACCAATGACTAGCGATTTAGGATCCAATGCTATGCTGCTAACGCCTAGGCCATTTCACTTTGTCTGTATAGATATAGACTAGGATATAGTTTCTTCATTCCAAATGTAACAAAGCCATCTTCAGACGTTTTGTAACAAGATCAGTTACTGCAGGTTTGTACCTGTGTACGGATTGTAGATAAGTGCGTTCGCCCCTGGCGTCAGTTTACAATCCTGTAATATCAAAGATTGTGTGCAACATCAAGAAGCCAAGACGCACTGTGATAACTTCATAATTTAAAAAAAAAATCAATTCAGATATTAAAAGTACTGTCTGCCATAAAGGTAATCATATGCTATCTGGGAGTATTAGTGCATTATGCTATTCCAACCCTGTCTGGGAGAACTAGTTTAAATGTGTCAGCCTTATCAAGGTTGGCTAGTCGGAAACACCGCGGCTTCGCTGAGAATGGGCGCCGCCGTGATTGTGGTCTGCAGAACCTGTGCTGATTGTGTCTGCGAGACGGCGAAAGTTGGTAGAACAACTTCCCGTCGATTTCACTTTTCTTCCCGGCCCGCGGGAGGTTGTCAGAATGAATTTATTTCAGCAAGCCGGCTTAAGTAATCTTCACCGACCGCACCTCGTCTTTACCTCGACCGCACTCCGCTTGTCCTGTGAGAGATGTTGCTTCCCCGCTGGGAGCTCGAGTACACTTGGACCTCACGGGTTTTTTTCAATCCTGAAAACTATTTTGTTATTAATATCTATCTATCTATCTATCTATCTATCTATCTATATCTATCTATCTATCTATCTATCTCTATCTATCTATCTGTCTGTCTGTCTGTCTGTCTGTCTGTCTGTCTGCCTGCCTGCCTGCCTATCTATCTATCTATCTATCTATCTATCTATCTATCTATCTATCTATCTATCTATCTGTCTGCCTGTTTATCTATCTATCTATCTATCTATCTATCTATCTCTATCTATCTATCTATCTATCTACCTGTCTGTCTGTATGTCTGTCTGTCTATCTATAAATGGGTCTATCTATCTATCTATCTATCTATAAATGGAAACTTTGGAATATACTTTTAATCGCCAAGAATCCCTGAATTAAAATATTTACCTTCCTTCATCTTTCGCTTCATATTTCATATATCGCCCCTACCCACCCGCCCACGCTATCAGAGCCATCGCCCCGCCTTTCAGCACAATAAAAAAAAAATAACAATTCTAATAAAGTCACTAGTGTAGGTACAAAAGTTATTCCTTTTAGTTTACCCGGTAGAGGCGGTCACCGGGGAAAAGAACGAGAATGCATGTACAGTGTACAAAATATTGATCATGTGCTTCCGGTATATAGCATGCCAAGTGTAAAACTAAAAATAACTTCAACCAACTTATCTTGAACAAAAGCAAGAGCATGTATCTAAAACTGAACTTTCTAAAACTAAAAATAACTTCAACCAACTTATCTTGAACAAAAGCAAGAGCATGTATCTAAAACTGAACTTTCTAAAACTAAAAATAACTTCAACCAACTTATCTTGAACAAAAGCAAGAGCATGTATCTAAAACTGAACTTTCTAAAACTAAAAATAACTTCAACCAACTTATCTTGAACAAAAGCAAGAGCATGTATCTAAAACTGAACTTTCTAAAACTAAAAATAACTTCAACCAACTTATCTTGAACAAAAGCAAAAGCATGTATCTAAAACTGAACTTTCTAAAACTAAATTTCTCTGTGTTCATAAATGCTCAAAATTCAAAAGCAAGCAAGAAGTGTATGTAACCAACTGCCTGTATCCACCAAAGACACATCGGCAGAATGTAACGTACAGTAGAAGGGACAGAATTAGAGGAAGTGGACACATTCAAGTATTTAGAAACAATAATAACACAAGACAGAAGATGCGAAACAGAAATAAGAAGCAGAATAGCCCGAGTCTGCATTTATGAAAACGGAAAAAAAAACATAATAATGGCAATAAATCTCTGCCGATGAACACCAGAAAGAGAGTTATTCAGTGTTACATTGAACCCATATTATTATGTGGATGCGAAGCAAGGACAGTAACCAAGAGCACCAAGAATCTACTGGAAGCGATGGAGTTGTGGTTCCTGAAAAAATTGATGAGAATACCATGGACAGCCAAACAAAAAAACAAAACAAAAAAAGAAAAATGAAGAGGTTCTAAGTGAGGCTAGACAACAGAGAGAACTTATGGCAAGATTTAGAACGCGACAGTTAGGATTTGTAGGACATGTTTTGAGAAGAGGCAAAATGGAACAACGAGAAAACTGGAGAGAAAGGGGGACAGAGGAAGACAAAGAAACAATATACTTGACGGACTAAAAGAGTGGCACAGAGCACAGTTCAAAGCACAGTTTGTAGAAAGAGCACAGGACAGGTGGTTGTGGAAATCATTGACGACCAACGCCTGAATGACATGGACCAGAGAGACAGAGACAGAGAGAGACAGAGAGACAGAGAGAGAAAGAGAATGAATGAGAGAGAGGGACAGAGAGAGACAGAGAGTGAATGAGAGAGAGACAGAGAGAGACTGACAGAGAGACAGAGAGTGAATGACAGAGAGACAGAGTGAATGAGAGACAGACAGACAGAGAGACAGAGAGTGAAAGAGAGAAAGAGAGACAGAGAGTGAATGAGAGAGACAGACAGACAGAGAGAAACAGAGAGTGAATGAGAGAGAGACAGAGAGAGACAGAGTGAATGAGAGAGAGACAGAGAGAAACAGAGTGAATGAGAGAGAGAGACAGAGAATGAATGAGAGAGAGACAGACAGAAAGAGACAGAGAGTGAATGAGAGAGACAGAGTGTATGAGAGAGACAGAGACAGAGAGAGACAGAGAGTGAATGACAGAAAGACAGAGAGAGAGACAGAGTGAATGAGAGAGACAGAGAGTGAATGAGAGAGAGAGACAGACAGAGAGAGACAGAGAGTGAATGAGAGAGAGACAGAGAGTGAATGAGAGACAGAGAGTGAATGAGAGAGAGACAGACAGAGAGAGACAGAGAGTGAATGAGAGAGAGAGAGGCGGACAGAGAGAGACAGAGAGTGAATGAGAGAGAGACGGGCAGAGAGAGAGACAGAGAGTGAACGAGAGAGAGAGAGAGACGGACAGAGAGAGACAGAGAGTGAATGAAAGAGACAGAGAGTGAATGAGAGAGATAGAGATAGTGAATGAGACAGAGACAGAGAGTGAATGAGAGAGACAGACAGAGAGTGAATGAGAGAGAGAGACAAAGAGTGAATGAGACAGACAGACAGAGAGTGAATGAGAGAGAGACAGAGAGTGAATGAGAGAGAGACAGGGAGTGAATGAGAGACAGAGAGTGAATGAGAGAGAGACAGACAGAGAGAGACAGAGAGTGAATGAGAGAGAGAGAGAGAGACGGACAGAGAGAGACAGAGAGTGAATGAGAGAGAGACGGGCAGAGAGTGACAGAGAGTGAATGAAAGAGAGACAGAGAGTGAATGAGAGAGATAGAGAGAGTGAATGAGACAGAGACAGAGAGTGAATGAGAGAGACAGACAGAGAGTGAATGAGAGAGAGAGACAGAGAGTGAATGAGACAGACAGACAGAGAGTGAATGAGAGAGAGACAGAGAGTGAATGAGAGAGAGAGAAGAATGACTTTCTACCCAGCGTGTCTAGGATAAAAACAAAAGCATGTAGCAAAGCCTCTCATAACTTCCTAGAAATTCGTGTGTCTTTTTCATACTCATAAATGTTGAAAACCCAAAGACAAAAAATAGCTGGATGTAAGCTAAAATGTAGGCTAAAGTCAGGGTTTCTCAAATGGGCGTTTGTGTGTCCATAGAGCTCCGAGAGAAGCGCCTAGGAGGAATTGTTCAGCCACGATCTATGCAGAATCCCTGCAGATCCATTTCGGAGACTTAGAATTCTGTGGAACTCTGCATGAGAAACTCTGGCCTATTTGAAGTTTAGAAGACTGGGCTATGTGTTGCTTTCCTTCTGTCTTTTGCTTTTACATGAAGTTGATTGCGCCATCTTGTGAATCCATCGGATTATTTCTTTCGCTCTTTCTCAAAAACGCGTAAAGTGCTGGCTTTTGTTACACGTCTCCGAGCACCGATCTCCTCTTTGCGTGGGAGCTGGTATAATCGAGATAACATGCCGCCAAGGCACTGAACCAGAGCTATATCCAAGCCTTAGGGAAGAAGCAAGCTGTTGTAGTCATGAAAGTTAATCACAGAAGAAGGGATTAACATGTTTTACGGTGCAGCGGAGAGAGCATGAGAACAATATTGTGTTAGAACAGTGTAGACAATAGCATACTGAAAAAGGTATCGGTAATGAAATTGGTAATAACATTAAAAATAATTTATTTTATATTCTCGAGTTCAGTTTTAAATAACAATAATATTAATAATAAATAAATATAAAAGAGCAGTGTCTCAATACATAAAGAGCTTTCTATACAAGGACATATTTTTATAATAACAAGTTTATATGCTCATCGGAAAGCGACATAAAATAATAAATATATAAATGTGCCTGAGATTCTCCTTCCAAGAAAAGATAATCGAAGCACGCGTGGACATGTCCAGAATATTAAATAAAAATGCAAAACAATCCTCAAAGCAATGGTGCAAAACAAAAACCAGAAATCACTGAAGAACAGCATGGCTTCGTCGAAGGAAAAGGTACAAATAATTATATATATATATATATATATATATATATAACACTGATGGAAAGATCAACCTTACGTCTTAAGGGTACAGCCTTAACAACTTAAAATATGCAGACGACACAATTCTGACTGCTAAAAGTGAAGGGGAGCTACAGGCTCTTCTGGACATCGTGGTTCGTGAAAGTAAAAGTAAAGGTCTTAGTCTGAATAAAAAGAAGACTGAAGTGATGATGATCTCAAAGAAAAGAATATCACCAAAAGTTAGCATTAAATGTGGTTCATAAGAAGGATGTTGAAGGTACCATGGGCAGCTAAGAAAACCAATGAAGAAGTCTTAAGAGAGGCTGGAGTTAAAAGGCAAATTACAGCACAGATAAAAGGCAGACAAGCGAGATTTGTAGGACATTTTCTGAGAAGAGGAAAATTTGAACACATTGTAGCAACTGGAAAATTTGAGGGAAGAAGAGACAGAGGAAGACAGAGTGAGAGAGGGTGAGAAGTTACTGGATGGGCTGTCAGTGTGGCTAGAAAGAAAGTCACCAACGGATCTCATAATCAAGTCTAAAGACAAGGAATTGTGGAGAAAAATGATAGCCTACGCCATGTGGCACGGCACTTGATTGATTGATTGATTGGTGTTTATAAATTTTCGTGATAATCCGATTCTTGTCTGCTAAAGGTCTGACCCCCCCTCCCCCCCCCCCCCCCCCGACATACTCCGTGAAATATCTGCTATGTACGGCGTTGAATGCGGGTCCTAGAATACACTTCTTCCTTGCAGAATGTTTGCAAGGTATTTCCCATCCTGACATGCGCTATCCTTGGTTTGCTGTTAGCGACTGTAGCGTCATCTCTTTTTTTTTTTGACGTCACTGACCTTAGTGCTAACACTTGGTACTACTGAGGGATTTCTATATATTCTTTCGCCAAGTTTATTTTCTTACATTTGATTCATCATCGTGAGAGAGAGAGAGAGAGAGAGAGAGAGAGAGAGAGAGAGAGAGAGGAACAGTCTAATTATAACCAAGTAACCCACCTCTCACGATTTACGAATGTGTACAGGCTACAGCGGTTATTTCACATAGTTCTTTTTCTTTGTGAAAACATTCCACTTGTTTGTTCCTTTGTAAACTTTCTTGCGCCCGTCTCTGTCCAATCTCACGAAGTTTCACCTTCTGTTTACACAATTCTGAATGTTTTCTATTGCCACAAACAACATAAAGAGTCTTGAGGTTTCCACAAATAAGCAAGCGACGACAGGTGAAAGTTTTCGCTAAGTGCAGATAATTTTAGATTTTCTCCAAGTAATTTTTATTTCTCATATCTCTTTGTTTCTCAGCGACTGTACCTGGCATTACTGGCTGTGCTCTAGTAAATCGTTGATACTGTGAACACAGTTGTATTGCAATGTTTCTATGAAGTCCTTCTGTGGTAAATGAAGACATGAACCTTAGTCACAGATCAGAAAGCATAGCATTCTTTATATAAAAGGTAACGGTAATCCTGTCTTGCCTTAGGGGCACATTGGGTATGGTGTTAGTGCCCATATTTTCCTTGACCTGTCAGCACACTAGAGGGTGATATAGTCAGTATCCTTTCCTTCCCCAACTCCAGAAGAGGTCGGGTACCTATTTCTACAGCTGGGTGAATGGAGTGCCTCCGGCCGGATTCGAACTTCTGACCATCGCCATGAGAGACCAGTGCACTAAACACTTCGCCACTCAGACACCCATTCTTTATATACTGTTAAAAAAAAACGTAACAAATGTGATGTTGCTGATTGGACAAGGGCAAATTGCCTGAAAAGTTCACTTTGACATCAACTTCACGTGCTGACCTGAATTATACTCAGCAGACGATTCATGAGCACAGAAAAGTGACATTAGTTAAAACAGCATTTTTGACAATAACTCGTGACAGGTTCACGAGAATCCCATGAAACTTGCTGAACACAAAACTCACTGAGTTATTGGATGTCTATAAAAGATTGACGCTCCTCGATCAATTCATTTGAAAGTTCAGTGCGCAAGTATGGCTCATCTCACTACAGAACAATGACTCATCATCATTGCACGTTTAAAGACTGGACAGTCACAAAATGTAGTCTTATCTTATATCTTATATCCTTCCGGTGCCGTTAAACGTCACATAGGCCTCGCAAAGTAGTTCGCCAATTTTTCCTGTCTTCGTCGAGCCTTTCAACCTCATCAAGGGAATTTATGCCTATTAATTTGCCTCTCTTAACAATGTCCTCTTCAGAGTTTCACGCGGTCTGCCTCTTTTTCTTTGTCCTGTTGTGTTCTATTTTATAGCTTGTTTTTTGGGATTCTCTGACTGTTTCTTCTAATCACGTGACCAGCATAAGTCCATCTCCTTTTCCTGATCACCTATGACACTGGTTGTTGTTCAGTCATCTGTCTTATCTCTGCATTGTTCTTGAATTCGTTCCAGTTGATGCCGAGTATTTTCCTTAGACATTTGTTTTCAAAAGAGTCTAATTTCTTGTCTATTTCTTTAGTTGATTTCCAGCTTTCACATGCATAAATGAGGGTGGATATTACATTTGAATTGAACAGTCTACACAACAGAGTGTAGTGGCCAGACAATTTAATGTGGTTAGAAGCATCATTAGACATACCTGAAGCAAAAACGGAACTAAACATCAATACAGGACCAATAACAATAAGTGAAGTAAAGGAGGCAATAAAAAAGCTAAAATTAGACAGGGCACCAGGTGAAGATGAAGTGACTGCTGAGATGTTGAAACCAGAAGAAACAGAAACACCAAAGCAACTCTGCCTGATACTGAAACAAATTTGGTATCTAGAAAAAGCTCCAGAGGAGTGGAAAACTGACCTTATAGTAAAACTACCAAAGAAGGGTGACCTCAGAGATTGCGGGAACTAGAGAGGCATTACCCTACTGCCATTCACTAGTAAAGTATTCTACAGAATAATCATCAACAGAATTGTACCAGCACTTGATAGAAAACTTCGGAAAGAGCAGGCAGGATTTAGGAAACGAAGATCATGCTTAGACCACATATTTGTACTTGGACAAATATTAGAACAGGAAAATGAGTGGCATAGCACAACATATGCATTGTTTATAGATTTTGAGAAAGCTTTTGACAGTGCCAACAGAGATGCACTGTGGAAAACCATAAGATGGCATGGCCTCCCCCATAAGATAGTGAATGTAATCAAAGCCCTACACGAGGGTTTTCATTGCAAAGTAATCTGTGGAGAACATATCTCCAGCAGCTTTAGGGTACAAACAGGAGTGAGGGAGGGATGTGTACTATCACCAACATTATGTATCTTGGCAGTAGACTGGCTGATGAAGGAGGCAACATCAGACAAACACAGAGGATTACAATGGAGCCTTGACACAGTGCTGGAGGACCTTGACTTTGCGGACAATATTTGTCTACTATCAAGCAGCCACAAAGATATCCAAGATAAAATAAACAAGCTAACTCAGAATACAAACAACATAGGACTAAAGATCAACGTAGGAAAGACAAAGTTAATGAAGCAAAATGTGAATAACACAATAGATAGCAAGTTAGTGGGGGAGGTCAACGAATTTGTAAATCTTGGCAGTAGAGTTGTAGAAGATGGAGACAGCACAGAGGACATAACAGCAGACTTACTAGAGCAAACCAAGCTTTTGCAATGCTGCAGAATATATGGAAATCCAAAAAAAATCTAAGCATGAATAATAAAATCAGGATATTTAAGAGTAATGTTCTAAGTGTACTACTCTATGGAAGTTAATGCTGGAAAATCACCAAAACCATAGAAAACAAGTTGAATTCTTTCCAGACTAAATGTTTACGAAGAATTAGAAAAATATTTTGGCCAAACACCATAAGAAATAACATTTTGTTGACTGAAATGCATATGAAGCCACTGACAGCAATTATTGAGGAAAGACGATGGTTGGGACATGTGCTTCGAATCACTGATACATCACTATCCAAAAATAGCACTAAGATGGACACCACAGGGGAACAGAAGTACGGGTAGACCAAAAGAGACATAGAGAAGAACAACAGAGGCGATGCTGAGATTGAAGGCTCACCTGGGCAAGAGCAGAAAAAAAGGCAAAGGACAGGCATTTGTGGAAAACCCTTGCGGAAGCCCCATGTGCCCTGGGCACTTAGGGTTGAGAGAGAGAAGTACCATTAATCGCCTTTGAAGATGATTTCAAGAAACTGGCTCAGTTGCAGACCGGCGCGCAGCAGAAGACCCATAGTCACAACTCCTGCCGAAGACCGCTATTCGTTGTGTAGGCCATCAGATTTTCAGTAATATATAGAGGTATATCAAAGCAACGACAGCTGCTTGCTATTGCACGTTAGATTCGTTGTGTAGGCTACATGTAGGACCAAGAGAGTCCGGGACCCCAGGTACATCAGGTTTTTTTTTCAATAATGCAACATGAGAAGTCATTATCATATGATACCATGCTTAATAATGACACCTGTCTTGATGTCATGTCAGTGTTAGTTGTATATGTTGTTATGGCGTACAGTGAGATTAAAATGTTGTGTCCTCAATTTCAGACCTGGTGATTTGTACTGCATGTCAATGTGTATTGATTATATGTTCAGGATTTGTGTATAATTAACATACAATGTACCAAGAAGGGGAGAATCTGGGTTGGCGGTCATGATTGGGGCGGGGAGAACTATCGGCCTCGATAAGTTAGTACATTGCCAGGGATTGTTGGTCTGTAACATCTGGATAAAATACACCCCCCCCCCCTTACTAGTTATAAAATGTAAACTTGCACCAACCAAATTTTACAATATCTCAGAACGTTGCGGAGTATGAAGATCACGGTTTGTTCTTTGCCCAGTTGGTGATATAAGTATATATATATATATATATATATATATATATATATATATATATATATATAATCTTCACTACTCCATGGTACTTCTGACTTATGGGACGTTCGTACATAACTCCTTTAACTAATGTTCAACTATCAACCCAGAATTTCAATCAACAATCAAGTAACTGCATCCAATGCCGATCACATAAACATTAAATTAACGACACATGATGATGATGTTGGCGGATGATTTCATATTGGTGAAATATATCATGTCATACCTCAAGCAAAACAAGAACAAGAAATCCAGACGGTTTGCGCCTCAGTATAAGACAGCCGCCACAGGATACGACATGAGATATGGCACTATTCATACACAAGAAAACTCTTCATCACAAACATTCTAACCGGCGCTGACAATCATTAGTTCCACAGTTACATTACTAACTAAAACAATACTTCCTAACACGACAAAACCTAATTCCAAACTCATCAAAAATATAATATCCTATCTAACATTTCCACGGCCTGGACCATCTAGAAAAACAAGAGCTGCACGCATGGTCCATGCATTATTTTCTCAGCTGTATAATCATTAGCATTCATGGGCATTTAAAAATAACTTCATTTCACTCAGAAAGTTTATATGTGTCACATCTCTTTAACCATGAGCAATGTTCCTTACATATGCATACACGCATATTTCTATATGTACTGAAATAATTAAATTCCAAGCATAGCGACAATTTCATCAAATTTATCGGGACAATTATTACGACCAAAAATTGTCCACGACATGTTTATTAGTAAAGATAAGAATAAATGGTGATTTCTTTTTTTTTCAATTTTTTACACATCAAAATAGTAATAATAATAATAATAAAGATGATGAAATCCAGATAAGTAGAAAAATAACATCTACAACAAAATAGTATTTCAAAGAAATGAAGAAAAATATAACCTCCCCCCTCCCCAAACAAGGAACAAAACAAGTTAAAGAAATCAACAAAATAAATAGTTATCTATAAGAAATCAACAAAAGACATTGTTGCCTACAAGATATCAACAAAATAAGTAGTTGCCTACAAGAAATCAACAAAATAAATTGTTGCCTATAAGAAATCAACAAAATAAATAGTTGCTTATCAGAAATCAACAAAATAAATGGTTGCCTACAAGAAATCAACAAAATAACGTAAATGTTTGCCTGCAAACTATTCACTCGACAAATAAACCTGGAGAAGTATGTTCTGTAAATATTCACTATCACTCCGTGACATAGAGGAGGAAAAAATGTGGATACCTGAAAAATATGGACAAATTTTATGACAAAAAAGCAAAGAACTAATGGAGACAAAAAGAAGCAACTGATTTGAACAGAATACATTTTTTAAAATGAGCACCAAACACATATAGAACATTTTAACATGACCTAAGGCACACAAACGGAATGACAGAAGAATGTAACTTGATCATCTTTCCTATATACTCAATCCAACTTGTGGGGAGAGTGTAGATTACATTTTAACCCATAATTTTAATCATTGTGCACGGTTTATAATTCTGCTTAACAAAAGTGCTAATCAAGTCTTCTTGTACTTCTCTACAGACTAAGTTTTCTTCAGAACAACTACATTTCTACTAATTTTTTTTTTAATTTATGGGAAATTTTCGAACATGCGCTGGTCAAAGATGAGAATAAGGGACAAAATGGGACATGTATGAGGGGCATTTAGACGTCCCAGCGAAGTAATACGATTCCCGGGACAGATCTTTAAAATACGGGACTGTCTTGTATAATACAGCACGGGTGGTCACTTTAAAAGAAAGGAAAGTGGCGAAAGTGTATACCAAGGACAAAGACAATGCCAGGCTAGCTACATCAACACAACCCATGTAGGCAGGTCATAGAGAGGAAAGCAGGCTGTCCTCACAAGATGTCCCTTGTGTTCATTATTTGTATATACTGTCACAACTTCTTATTCCTCATCTCGATATAAAATGTCAAAGTGATGAAGAAACCGACGTCGAAGTAGATGCGAGTACTACCATGACCACAAGAGAATGTCCCTCCATCTCCCACAACCCTCAAGTCCCGCGCAGTGAGGGAAAGAGAAATTCAGTCAGGACCAAACGGGAACGAGTTCTCCCACAAGGCGCCTTATTGGCCGGACAAGTTTCCGTAGACGGTCGCCATCTTTGTTTGAAAGCTCCAAAGCAAACGTAGAGCAGAAGCCAAAACCAATTTGCATAGCGAAAGCAGCCTACAGTAAATACGTTATTATTTAAAGCATGCGGGTGGCGTGGAAAGCAGCGTGCGGCCCGGTTTTCAGTGTCACAGTTAATGGCAGCAGGCAGACATTGAAGAGTTAAGTGCATTTTATTAGTTTTCTTGTTCTGTGTTTCTCACTAGACATTTCCTTTGATCTTTTTTTTTTGTCCTGATAAAATCTAAGAGAAGAATAGGGGAATGGGTTATCAAAGAAATTCTCCACCGACCCCCAACTTTCTCATCAAAGAAAATCCCCCCACCCCCCTGCGCTAATAAAATCTATGCTCTGCCTTATATATCGGATTAATCCTCTTCTCTTCTAAACCGTTGCACAATTTTTTCCCCTGAGATACTGGAATGTACTTTCTGTATCTAATGTAAGACCAAAATCTCACAGGCATGGGCACTCTGTGTTATGGGCACTGTCTGTTATGGGCACTCTCTGTTATGGGCCTGACTGTTATGGGCACTGTCTGTTATGGGCACTCTGTGTTATGGGCACTGTCTGTTATGGGCACTGTCTGTTAAGGGCACTGTGTGTTATGGGCACTGTCTGTTATGGGCACTATGTTATGGGTACTGTCTGTTATGGGCACTGTCTGTTATGGGCACTCTGTGTTATGGGCACTCTGTTATGGGTACTGTCTGTTATGGGCACTCTATGTTATGGGCACTCTGGTATAAAGAGCGTAGCAACCACCCCGGGGCCCTCTAGTCTGGCAGAGCTACTATCTCCAGCCACCTCCCCTCCCCCCGAAATCTCCCGCACAAAACTTTCCTCCTTCTTCCACCCCCTCCCCCAGTCATGACTGCCGGGGGGGGGGGGAGTCTGTCACATTTCTTTATTAAGAATTTTCTTGCGTCTGCAGGCATCGGTCTACGCTTCAGAAAACTGCGCCAGAACTGGGAAAACACTTTAAGTTATCAGTGTCTTTCACGAGCGATGACCGTTTCACTTCCGCTCCCACATCTCTAGGGAAGCCTCCTTGAGTTTGTCAAATGTTGACCAGCATGCTCTGATCCCAGGGAACCCACACAAGCGACCAAAACTAACTGTTGAAAGAGTTCGTCTGGCCGCTCAAGTAGCCAGGTGAGATCAGTGACTCTGTAGTCAAAACCTGTAATAAAGCGGCCAGCATTCCAACAATCTACAGATAACCAGCAGATCTAGCAAATCCCTGGGCACACATACACGAGATCTCCAGTGTCTATAACATCTGGCAGCCCAACAGAAACACCGGCTATTTGGCGGTCGGACTAAGATTAACAACGGCCAGGAAGGCTTTGAGCTAGTAATCATAAGCTACTGGTCCTTTCAATCTGGCCGTCGCGTCAAATGTCAGCCAGTCGTCGGCCACGACGGCCGGTCGCGCCGCCTGGCGGACGGGCACAGACAGGGCCTGACACACACGACTCCCGTCCCTGTGGTTACGGAAGGGACGAATGTTGTGAAAACAGCGGAGACGTACAAGCGCCTCCCCTTTCATTCTCCCTATTATTTTTATTTCCTGGTGTGTTCACAACCACACATACAGACTGGGATGCGGTCCTGAGTCCTGTGGGGTTGGGGGGTCACAAGAAGGAAAACGTAGTTAGAGAAATAACCACCCTGCATCCTGGTTTTCATGGCAGCACTTGTGCCCCCCCCCCCTCCGCAATCTCACGATCTTTATGTTGTAGTCTTCTATATTCTTTTCTATGGGGAATAGAGGCGAACTTTATCTGCAGCAATGAGCCTTAATGGCTCGGAAAGCTGAAGAAGAAGAAGGAGGATAAGACGTCTTTTGTTTTGCTGATAGTGTTTCTTGAGATGACGAAGACACGTCTTGATCTTCTCTTGCCGACTGTCGTTCCACGAACGCGTAAATCTTCCCCTAGTTGCCAGTTCCAGTTACTATTTTATATTATGCCTCGTATCTCTTTCCTAGAAGGTCCTAAATGCATTATCTCTCAAATAATCATTGACGTGCAGCAACTCCCAGGAAAAAATTGAGCACCAGCAACTCCTAGAAAATCTTTGTTGAGCACCGGCAACTCCTAGAAAATCTTTGTTGAGCAGCAGCAACTCCTAGAAAATCTTTGTTGAGCAGCAGCAACTCCTAGAAAATCTTTGTTGAACAGCAGCAAGTCCCAGAAAATCTTCGTTGAACAGCAGCAACTACTAGAAAATCTTTGTTGAGCACCGGCAACTCCTAGAAAATCTTTGTTGAACAGCAGCAACTCCTAGAAAATCTTTGTTGAGCACCGGCAATTCCTGAAAATCTTTATTGAGCAGCAGCAAGTCCCAGAAAATCATTGATACTGCGGGCTAAAGATGGCATACATCGTACTTCCAGGCGATGTAAAAGGTACTCGGAAAGTTGTACTAACACAGGAATGAAGTGAGACGGACTACGAAACGAACGCATCATCGAAGCAACATCAGAAGCTACTTGGAAGATTAGACTACTCTCTAGTCCTCGCAGTCTCATCAGATTCATGAGCACACACTTGAGACTATGAGCCAGATAACCGCCCGGGAGCAGTGATATAAGAAAATAGGTTCCATGGCTGAAATATTGCCCACAGCGTCACAGACATTTGGTTATTTTGTCTTAGAAGACTAAGTAAAGTAGTCTGATGTCAGCTTTCTGTGGAAGGTGACGAGCATCATTTTTCAGAGCGACTATTTTCATGTTTAATTTCACAATATTTTATTGCTACACTTTCACAATATTTTATTGCTACAGTATCATAATAATTTATTGCCACAATTCCGCAACATTTTATTGCTACAGTTTCACAATATTTTATTGCTACAATTTCACATTTTATTGCTACAGTTCCACAACATTTCATGGCTACAATTTCACACCATTGCTTTGCTACAATTTCACAACTTTGTATTGCTACAACTCGCAATATTTTAATGCTACATTTCCACAACATTTTTTTTCCTACAATTCCGCACGATTTTATTACTACAGTTGCACGACATATTTTTTTTGTTGCTACAATTTCGCAACATTTTCTTACTATAATCACTAACAGGCAGCCAGTTTTACTGACAAACTGCAATGATATCATACTTGGATATCTTCTCCACTTAGCTCTTTATCTGCTTATACCAACCGTCCAGCGCCCTTGTGCATTTTTTTGGTAGAACCTTTTGTTCCAATTCCTTGTAATGGGGGGTCTTCCAACTTCCA